>PVHT021183668.1:1741157-1779544 GCA_004024745.2 Catagonus wagneri | reverse complement strand
CAGCTCAGATAGCTCTGGAGCCGCTGGAAATGTTTGTGGTTGATGATGCGGCCCAGGTCGGGGGAGCCCCGGGGGTCGTCGCCGTAGAAGCGGGAGATGGCGCTCTGCAGGGCGGGCAGCAGCCGCGCCTGCGTTTCTGGGCTGCAGAGGATGTAGTCGGGGGCCACGCAGGTCTGGCCGGTGTTGAAATAGCGGAACAAGGCCACGCGGTTGGCCACGGTCTGGGGGTCGCAGTCGTCGTCCACGTAACAGGGGTTCTTGCCCCCCAGCTCCAGCGTGACGGGCGTCAGGTGCTTGGCGGCGGCGGCCATGACGATCTTGCCGACTCGAGGGCTCCCTGGGGACGTGGGAGTTGAGCCCATCTTCAACTAGCCTTGGCTGGATGGTTCAGGCCCCACCTTCCTGGCCCGTCCTCGTCCGCCCACTGGGGTGTGTCTCGGGCCCTCCTGCCCCAGGACCCCACCCTGCCTGTGTGGATTGCCATCTGGGAAGCTCCCCACGCTGGCCCCCACCTCCTCCTTCCACGCCTTCCCTATCCTGTTTTCCAGCGTCCCCTCTGCCCCGGGACACGGGCCGGGGCCACCCTCACCTGTGAAGAAGATGTAGTCAAACTTGTGCTCCAGCAGCTGTCCTGTTTCCTCGGGGCCGCCCAGCACCACGGCAAAGCAGCTCTGCAAGGGGCGACGAAGAACAGCTCAGGGGACACCGCGGGACCTCCCACTGCAGGGGCAGGGCCGTGGGGAGAGGGCGCCGAAGGGGCAGGCCCTGCTCACCTGGTCCAGGTATCGGGGCAGCACCTCGGCCAGGACCTTCTCGGTGCCCTTGCTGATCTCCGAGGGCTTCAGCACCACGCAGTTCCCTGCGGGACGGGGCGGGGTTGGGGGAGAAGCTGGGGCGGCTGCAGCCACTCCCGCCTCCTGTCGGGTCCTCGCACCTCCTCAGCAGGCGCCCGCCTCACTCCACCTTCTGGTGAAGAATACGGCTCGGACCCCGGACCGCACAGCCGAGGGATGGTGGGCAGGTGGGAGCCGGCCTTCTCAGCCACCCGGTGCCGGGTCCCCCTCCTCCCTGACTCCGAGGGGGGGGCTGTGAGGCCACGGGGCTGGGGGAGGGGCGATGCGCAGGGGGCAGGGGGGTGGAGGCGCCGACTCACCCGCGGCGAGGGCGCCCACCAGGGGTATCAGGGTCAGGTTCACGGGGTAGTTCCAGGGGGCGATGATGAGCACCAGGCCGAAGGGCTCCTTGCGGATGAAGGCCGAGCTCAGCTGGGTAAGCTGGGGCAGAGGATGGACGGTGAGCCCCCCCGCCCCCGAGGATTGTTCCAAAGCCCATTGCCCCAGAGTCCTCGAGCTGCCTCGAGGGCAGTGGAGTCCCCACGAGGAGACAGACAGAGGACCCAAGAAAGACAGTGACTTGCCCTGGGCCTGGGCTGAGTGGCCCTGGGCTGTGCCCACGCCCCCGAAGGCCTGTGAGCTCACCAGGTTCTTGGCCACCGGCTGGTCCTTCATCCAGGTGTGCAGGTTCTTGAGGGCCAGGTCGACCTCGTTCTGGCAGGTGATGATCTCAGACAGGTCCCCCTCAAAGGCCGACTGCGGTGGAGGTGGGATTTGGGGGTCCGGAAGGGGGCCTACTCTTAAGGTCCCTAAGAGTCCCCAAGGCGGATGTGGAGCATTTCAGGGGGCAGCCAGCCCCCCCCCCCCAGGAACTGCACCGTGAGCAGCAAGGAGCTTGGGTCCTGGGCTCCCATCCCAGCTCTGCCACTTCCCGGCTGTGGGACCTTGGGCAAGTGACTTAACCCCCATGTGCCTCGGTTTCCCCCGCAGTGACGTGGGGAGAGCGATCAAACCCGCCTCGCAGGTGGGCTGAGTTGATGGCGTAGGATGCCTGCCGTGCTGCGGGCCAGGGAAGGGTCTGCTGAGTCAGCACGGACAAAACTGGGGACATGGCCAGCCCCGCCCCTGCCCGTCGCCCACCTTGCGCAGGTCCCGCGCCAGCGCCTCCTGCAGAAGCTGCTTGTTCTCTTGCAGGAAGCGGCCCAGGGCCTTCAACTGGCTGGCCCGGAACTCGGCCGGCCGCGTGCGCCCCGAGCGGAAGGTCTCCCGCAGTCGCTGCAGCGTGTCTGCAGAGGGGTCCATCCTGCCGGGCGGGGGGAGGGGGCAGCGTGAGCCAGGGCGCCCCCACCTCCCCGGGGCCCCCTCCACTGCCCCTGCCGGCACCCACGTGGGCCCACAGACACCCCCATGGGGGCTCCGATGGTTCCTTGCCTCAGAGGCCACAGAGCTTTCGTGGCGACTGATGGGGAAACTGAGGCTGGGGTGTGCCACAGGTCCCAGAACAAGGATGCCCCAGAGTGCCCCGGGGAGGCGGGCGGGGAACAGGGTCTCAAGGCAGGGAGCAGAGTGGAGCTTCGTGGCTGGCGGGGCTCCCGTGGGAAGGTGGCGGTAAAGAGGCTGGCAGTGCAGCTGGCTGCCTGGGGCCTGGAAGCCAGCTGGGCTGCAGCCCGACACCCAAGGGAACCCCAGCAGGGCCAAGACTGGAGGAGGGCTGGGGCTTGGCGGCGGGGAGAAGGAACCCAGCAGGGCTTCTAGGGGAGAGGACGGCCTGCACCTTGAATAAGAAAGGGGTCTGAGTGGCCCGAGGACCACAGAACCATACATGTCACCTCCTTCTCTCTGTGTGTCTCTGTATATCTCCGTGTCTCTTTATCTCTGTGTGTCTCTGCCTCTCTGTGTCTCTGTCTCTGTGTGTGCACATGGGCCATCCTCAGCCTTCAGCAGCATCTCACAGTCCTGACCTTGACCTCTGCCTCAGAGCACTGGCCATGGGGTGAGACGGGGCTCGGTGTCCGCACTGGCCACCCCGCAGGCCAGGGCCCCATCAGTGACTCCCCTGCCCCCGGGGGCTCGGGCAGGTCACTCCTCCTCTCTGAGCCTCAGCCTCCTCATCTGGGAGGTGGGCACAGCACCCCTCTGTGGGCACACACGGCACAGACCGGGCCATCCGACCCTCCATGGATATCGACCACGGCAGTGACCGTTCTTAGGAACAGTGGCCGGCACTCGGCTCGGGGGCCACCCCAGCTGAGAAGCGCGGGCAGCCTGGGCGGCGGAGGCCAGCACATTCCCAGGGAGCAGCTGCAGACACAGCCTTGTACCCCGTGCCGGGGAGGCCCGCATGCCCAGCCCTGGCCTTTCCCTCCCCGGCAGCCGCTGCCAGGGAGGACGCGGCCACAGAAGGTGTCAAGTAAAGGCTTGTCCACCATGTCCGACCCTCGTCCTGGGCTGGAAGGGGACCCAAGCTGTGCCCTCCCAGAGCCAGGCCAGGGGTGGTCCCACCTAGACCCCACGTGGCAGAGGGGCAGGGCAACTTACTCCTAGGCCCAGGCTCCGAGCGGGAGGGGCCGGGGATCGTTTCCTCCCGAGCGCGTCCTGGCTGGGGTTGCTCTGGGCCCAGCTCTGCCCGCCGGTACCGTCCACCCTCAGCCCAGGGCTGCCCAGAGCCCTTTCTGGTCCCAGGATGCCCCAAAGCTCTGCCTGCAGTGCCAGCATCTTCTGCCTCACCCAGCGTCCCTGCCTGAGGTTCCAGAGCTGCAGGTGCTGGCAGCCCTGCTCTAACTTCGTCCACGGCTCCCTAGGGCCACTCCAGGGCTGAGTCAAGGCCCGGAGTGGAGGCGGGCTCTGGCACCCAGGTGTTCCAGGGTCTGTCCTGGGCCCCTGGGCCCTGCTCCATCATAACTTTCCCAGGTGAGGCAAGCAGGGCGGGGGGTCCCTGCCTTTCTCAGCTGTCACTGTCCTCTCGGTGCACACCCAGAGAGCCTGGGGACAGCCTGGGGCTGAGCTTATCCATGGACAAATCTCCAGGCCTGGTCCCCACCAATCGGTGAGGGAGCGGATGGCTGGGTGGGGGCTGAGGTCAGCATCCTCCTCACGGAGGGGCCGGAGCTGGCCCGCGGGCTTCTGCTCCCCATCCCAGGGGCTTCCCGGCTGGGCCCGCCCACCGCAGGGCCGCGGGGACCCGGGTCTGGTTGCGGTGGGGCTGACCAGGACCCCCGGCTGCTGACCAGGTAGGCCCAGAACTCACAGTCTAGACATGGAACAACAGTGACACCAACGACAATACCATTACAATCATGCATTGGTGTTGCAGGCTCCGTGAGAGGCTGGCACCAGACGCTACCAGCAGCTCTGCCTGCAAGGGGCAGGGGTGGATGTCGGGATTAGGTGCCAGCACATGCCAAGGCCTGGGGGCGGAGGCGGGGCAGATTTTGAGAAATTAGACGCAGCTGGGCAGGTCGGGGCCTGACAGCACCTTTGCTTGGGGAATTGGGAGCTAGCCCGTGGGCAGTGGGCACAGCACGGAACCCAGGCTGGAGAAGCAGAGCTGGCACCTGGGGACAAGTGCTCAGTGGGCATAGTCCCCTTCAAGCCTCAAAGGTCTTTTTTTTTCTTTTTCCTTTTTTTTTAGAGCCGTGTCCGAGGCTTCTGGAAGCTCCTAGGCTAGAGGTCAAATTGTAGCTGGAGCGGCCAGCCTACACCACACCCACAGCAACGCCAGATCCGACCATGACCTACAGCACAGCTCATGGCAACGCCAGATCCTTATCCCACCGAGCAAGGCCAGGGATCGAACTCATGTCCTCGTGGATACTAGTCAGGTTTGTTTCCGCTGCGCCACCACAGGAACTCCTCAAAGGTTTATTTATGACTTGGTGACAAGGATGCGACACAAAGACGGTGAAGGACCGTTGGACTTGCCCCTCTCGCAGCTGCTATGTGGTGGCTTCTTTCTCCGTCCCCACGGCCCCGTCCCCACCAGCACCAATGCATGATTGAATTCACTGACTTCTCCGCATTTTTCTGTACCTTCCAAATGTTCTACAGTGAGTGTGCGAAACTTCCAGAACCAGAAATGAACAGCAGGTGCTGTTTTTACAGCCTGAATCTGGAGCTTCAGCTCTGGCTTCACCTCCCCAGAAGCCCGCCTCTTCCCACGTCCCATCTCCCCCACCCCATCCCAACCCCAGCCGCAGCCAGGGGGACCCCGACTTGTCCCTGTCTGTCCGCACACACGGCCTCCTCCCCCAGCCTGGGGAGCCTCCACCCCCAGGGCCCTGGCCAGCGCATGGGTGGGCCGGGGCCGGAGGAGGGATCGGGCCACGCGGCTCGCACCGGATAACCGACAGAGGCCACAGCCGGGGCAGGACAGCGCCATCTCTCTGCTCTGAGCCAGGCCTCCAGCCCCTGGCCCCCCGCGCCCCCCAACCCCGTGCCCCTGGTCCTCGCCCTGGGCCCCGCTTACCCCGGCGTGGGCTCCGGCCCTGGATTCTGTGCCGAACCTTTGCCCAACATTCTGCCTCCGAGGTGCCGCCTCCGCTCCCGGCCCTCGTCTCTCCCCGGACTCTCAGGCCACCAAGCCTTCCAGGAGCCTGAGCAGCTGCCGCCCCCCACCAGCTGCCCCGGGCCCTTGCTGGCAGTGGGGTGACACGGGGAATGAGCGACCCAACTCTCCAGCCGGCCTGACACGTCTCCTGCCTCATCCGCCCTCACACAGCGGGCCCGGGAACAGGTCTGGCGACCGCTCGGTACTTCGTGGGAAGACCTGGCAGAAAGTTCTATCTGATAAGTAAAAAAGTAAGGTTACAGGAAGAAAGTATCAGTGGGGCCCCGGCAGCCTCCTTCCAGGTCCCTGCTCCAAGTCCTTACGTCTGCCCCTCCCCTGCCAGCCCCACCCTGCACGGCTCCTTCTCTGCACCCTCCTGAAGTGCCCCCTTGGCATCCTCCGGGCAGAGGAAGGGGCCCTGGCAGCTGCAGAGAGAGCCTGGATGAGCTGGGGCGCTGTGGCTTCAGGGCAGTGCCTCGTTCCTCTGTTATCTTATTTGCTGTGTGACCCTGGGCAAGTTACTTAACCTCCCTGAGCTCCCCTGAGGTAACTATTGCACATAATTGTGGTTCTTGAAAGGATCCCACGGGAAGATGCAAGAACAGACAAGACAGAGCAAGCTCCTGACACAAAGTCTGGGCTACTAATCTTCCCACGAGTATTTCTCAAGCACCTGCTAGGTTCTGGGAAGCAAAAGAATGAGCTGAGGCCCCACTGCCGTCTTGCATGTGTGCTCCGGCCCTGTCCCCCACCCCCATCCCCCACCTCCGCCTGGGTCTGTCCCCAGGGACCAAGATCACCCACCTCCTGCCGGGGGCTGTGAAGAGTTGTTCCAGGCGCACAAAGGAATCTGATTACCGCCCCCCCACCCCCGGGCAGACGCATCTGAGGTCATCTGTGGTTGAGACGAACCAGACCAGCGGGAGCCACGTAAGACCCCAGGAAGGAACTCAGGTCTGGCGAGACCAGTCTAAGAGCAGGGGGCGGGGCAGGGCGGCTGAGGGAGCCACCTCCCAAGAACCTGGGTTTATACTTCAGATGGGCGAGTTATATTTCAACAGAGCTGTTCCAACTAAACAACCTAAATGGAACCAGTAAGAAGCCTGAAGAGCCCATGAGCAGATGAAAATATGCCGAAACTTCACAGCAACTGAAAAATGCAAAAGAGGGAGTTGCAGTCATGGTGCAGCGGCAACAAACCCAACTAGCATCCATGAAGATGAGGGTTCGATCCCTGGCCTCGCTCAGTGGGTTAAGGATCCTGCGTTGCCGTGAGCTGTGGTATAGGTCAAAGACATGGCTCGGATCCTGCATGGCTATGGCTGTGGTGTGGGCTGGCAGCTGCAGCTTCAATTTGACCTCTAGCCTGAAAATTTCCATATGTCGCAAGTGCAGCCCTAAAAATAAAATAAAATAAAATAGTACCAGAAAAACTTTTGTAAGATACTTAGCAAACCCATTGGATCAGGTTTCTGGGGCCACTCTAACATACAACCATCGTGGCTCAGTGGTAATGAATCCAAGTAGGATCTAAGAGGACTCAGGTTTGATCCCTGGCCGCGCTCAGTGGGTTAAGGATCTGGTGTTTCTGTGAGCTGTGCTATAGGTCGCAGATGTGGCTCAGATCCTGAATTGCTGTAGCTGTGGTGTAGGCCAGCAGCTACAGCTCTGATGGGACCCCTAGCCTGGGAACATCCATATGTCTTGAGTGCGGCCCTAAAAAGACCCCCCCAAAAAAATCATAAGTGGATATTTAATTTCATCAAGTGGTGTAGCTAACAGATGCATCTCAGATCCCACATTGCTGTGGCTGTGGTGTAGGCCGGTGGCTACAGCTCCGATTCACCCCAGCCTGGGAACTTTCATGTGCTACAGGTGCAGCCCTAAAAAGCAAAAAACAAACAAAAATTTCTTGCTTAAAAAAGCTAACCATCATTTGAGCCTTGAGCCAGTCATAAACTTTTTTCCAGTCATAAACTTTTTGCAATAGTAACATGAATGCTATTAATAACGCACCGCCATAACAAACATAATAATAATGAAAAATTTTGAAATATTGTGGTGACCTCTTTTGCTCTTGGAGCCCAGCCCCTCCTCTGGGGGACCTCGCTTATTTTCTTGAGTGCTCAGCTGTGTATTTGAAAATAAGTTTGTTTCTGATCCAGCATCTCTAGGCGTTTCCAGGAGAACTTTTTGCGCTGTCTCGCCTGTTATAGTGAAGTTAAAACCATTACAGTCTTACAGGGTAGTGTCTTGGACTCATAATTTTATGATCTCCTTGGGGCAGATGGACAGAATCACAAAAGCCGAGGCCATGGCACAGACTCTGATTGTCCACACTGAAGTCCGGGCTGCCATCTGTTACCTTATCCAGAGAAGACAGTGACAAGGGGAGATGCCATCAACATCAATGTCATACTTTACAACCAGCTCTGAAGCTGCCAAGGGGCAGGGCGTTCGTGTGTGAGGGCTATTCGGCTGCCCCCCAAAGAGCCCGCCTGCTGGGGCTTGTTGCCACGACAGTTACCCTGTCCCTGGTGTGTGTGAGTTGCTTCTCATGGGTGTGTCCCTTTACGTGTGTCTGGGCGTGTGTATGTCGTGGGGGGGGGGGTCTTGTCCACGTGCTGGGAGCAGCCAGGGCCGTTCTGCTGGGGAACTCACCCGGTGCAAGGTGTGTGATCGGAAGCCACACTCCTGCCTCATTCCTGGACCACGTTTTCATCTGCTTGTCACCAGAGTCTTCGTCCAGCATCGAGATATTAGAAATGACTCTGACCAGGGACAAACTGCAGACCCATTCTCATCCCTCCGCCTCCCACGCCCGGCACACCCAGGGGCCCGCACTCTTGCAGACGAAACCCAGCCCTCATTATCCGAGCAACTGGTTGCCCCACTCCGACTGGAACTGAGCTGATATCGTGCCAGGGGATGTTGCGACATCTGCCGTCGTTGGAGACCTTTCCCTTCCGTGCCAGGTGCTGATGAAAAGAAAAAGGGAAGGACAGGGTGCGGGAGCTTTACCCAGCCCGCTGGTCACACCGGGTGGCCTGCTTGTCACTGAAAGTCTGTGTATGAGGCTCCCGCCCTCGGTCTGTCTGAATGTAGAGGGCACCTGGGGTGGTGGAGGCTGGCCCTCACTGTAGCTGTAGCCCTTGCTGTCCCCAGGAGTGCAGGACCCCCGAGTCTGTCAATATTCACTTGATAACTAGTTGATGTCAGTTCACAACAGACCCTGGGGGAGCTGGGAGAAGGTCCCTTCCCAAGGGTCCCAGATCACAGTTTTAACCACCTTCCCTGGGCTGCGTCCAGAAAAGAGGCCGCCAATTCTCAGGATAAGGGGAGGGGAGCGCAGGGCCCAAAGAGGGATCCACTGTACGTACCTAATGTTAATAGCTGCTGTTTGTGGAGTTCTCGTCGTCGTGGCTCAGTGGTAAGCGATCCCAACTAGCATGCGTGAGGTTGCGGGTTCGATCCCTGGCCTTGCTCAGTGGGTTGAGGATCCGGTGTTGCTGTGGGCTGTGGTGTAGGTCGCAGATGCGGCTCAGATCCTGCGATGCTGTGGCTGTGGCGTAGGCCGGCAGCTACACCTCCGATTAGACCCCCTAGCCTGGGAACCTCCATATGCCGCGGGTGCGGCCCTAGAAAAGGCCAAAAAAAATCTGATTCTCGCTAAGAGCTCACTCTGTGCCAGCCCTACTTTCTCCGTTCATGACATTCTCACCGTCTCAGTAATTTCTTCGCGATGTTCCCAGGCCAAAAGAAATATCTAACAGATCTATTTGTGAATTACTGCATTTTATTTTTGACCGTGCCCCGAGGCATGCTGAAATTCTGGGGCCAGGACCGGTCCTCGAGGCCCACGAGGGACTGACTGGAAGCTCCTTCACACCTTCTGCTGACGTTGCTACAGCCTCCCCGCGCCCGCGCCCTCCTCCGCCGCCGCAGCCCAGGCGTTTCTCTGTCCTGAGTGGATGCGGTGGGACTGGCCAAAGCAGTCGGGGGTGGGGAGGGGCGGGACCTCCAGGAGCTCCCACGGGCTGGTGGGCGGGGCCTAGGAGACCCTCCCTCCTCAACCGCAGTTCAAGGCGGACCACCACCGCCGCCGGGCCCAGTCGGGTGGGCCAGCCGTGCACACACCCCCGGAGCTCTCTGTCCCCTCACGGCGGGACACTTCGCAATGAGGACGATACAAAATTTCTTTATTGCTAATTTCCTGCAACTGTCGCACCACTGGCAGGCCATAGGAACGTGCAAAGCCGGCGACACGCTCGGCCCAGGCCTGTAGCCGAGTTTGCCGGGTACGGTGAGGGGCCCTGTCCTGGGGCTGGAGCCGGGGAGAGGGTGGAGGAGAGCGGCCCCAGGGGCGGAAAGAGGGTTTCAGCCTTGCAGTCTCTCGAACCCTGGCCCCGGCCGAAAGGTCCGAAGGCCCCACCCCGCCTTGCAGGGGGCGGGGCGTTTCCTGAGCACGAGGCGGGGCGCAGAGGGTCCTTCCAGAAGTTGGCGCGGAATCAGATCTCAGCCGCGTTAAACCTCACTGCTCCTCCGGCCCATCGCCTCCCTGCGCCTGTTCGAAGGGGCAGGGCCGGCGGCAGAGGCCGGTTGGTTCGTGACCGGGTCGCGGCCCCGCGGGCGGCGCCTCCTCCTCCGCGCCGTCCCCCCGACCGCCGCCGCCGCCGGCGCCGGCGCCGCGCTCGTCCTCCGCGTCGCTCTCGTCCGAGTTGTCCTCCTCCAGGTAGCGGTAGCCTCGCACCTTGTGCTGGGGCCGCGGGATGCGGGGCTGGCGCGGGACTACGCCCCGCCGCAGCTTCTGCTCCATCCACAGGTACGAAGCCGCGGCCACCGCCAGCGTCACCAGCAGCACCGCCAGCTTAGCCTAGGCGGACAAGGAGGGATCCAGGGGACCCGCGGGCCGCTGGCCTCGCGCCCTCGCGACCCAACCCCGCTCCGGGATAGGCCCACTCTCATCTGGAACTCGAACCCGCAGCTCCTCTGAGATCTTTCCCCACTCCTGGGGGCCGCCCGCCAGCCAGGCTTCCTGGGCACCCTCCTGCTGGCAAGGCTCAAATCCCAGCTCTGTCCCTTAGGGTCACTCTACCTCTTCGGGCCTCAGTTTCCCTAATTGTAATGATCACCCCTCTGTCTCACAGGGTAGATGAAAGATATGACATGTTCTGGACCCAGGCCCGGCCCTCCCTGCTCCGCCCCTTACAGGAAGAGGTCGTAAGTAGCGCTTCTTAGCGATGCTGACTGTAACACGCAGTCAGAAGCAATTTTACGTCGTAACTCAGCATGCACACACTCCCCGCTAGTTCCTATCCTATTTTTCATTTTTTAGAAAGTTGGTTGGGCCTGCTAAACTGACCCACCGGTGGGTGGGGGCAGAGCTGAGGACCCCAAGGGCCAAGGAGGGAGACAGACTCCCGGCATCCAGCTCAGAGCCCAGTATCTAGCGAACAGGTGTCCCAACTACGCACCCGTCCGCTGGGATGTGCCCCGAGAAAGGAGCAGGCTGTGAGCCCTTTCAGGGACAGGCAAACGGAGGCCGGCAGGTGAAGCAGTGAGTCATAAGCCGGTGCTGGGTGTGGGGCCACCCAGGGGGCTTGGCCCAGGGCCTGGCCTTTGGGGAGTGGTGTCCTTTTGGGGCTCAGAGGCCCGGGGGGGGGGCAGGCATCCCACCACGTGTTGTCTGGGGGCTGGGGGGGCTCCTCCGGGGGGGGCTCCTCCCACCCTGCCCAGCCTTACCTTCATGGGCAGGCTTGACCCCAAGTAGACGGTGAAGATGGCCACTGCCTGCCACCAGTGGTAGATGGTGAAGATGAAGTCTTGCCGCTCTTTGTCCTCGTACAGGATTCCCAGGAGGGCTGCGGGCAGGCAGGCAGGGCAGAGGCGGGGAGAGGTGTCAGCTGGGGCCCAGGCCTCGAAAGGGGTCCCCAGAAAGCCGCTGCACACCAGTCCTGGCCTGCCCCCTAGTGGGCATTCTGGGTATCACGCTGCCTGGGAGCTTAGCCGAGGCAGGAGCACTGGGCCCCCTGCCGGGACGCAAGGGGTCGGCTTTAGGAAACGCACGTGACCTCAGAAATGAAAGCTCTGTGTGGCAGTCACGTCCTGTCCTCCCCTTAACCCAGGCGCCGCAGTGCCAGGCCAGAAGGGGTTGCTTCTCCTCCCAGGGCTCAGGGAGGGCAAAACGCTGTAGCGACAAGCTTTGTGCAAGTCCAGGCTGAATGAAATTGGCCGGGAGGAATTTGTTTCCCAAAGCATCCCGCCCCCTCCCCCCACAGCCCCCGCCCCCTGGGGGGGGGAGGGCATCGGACAGGGAGTCAGGAGACTCAGATTCTACTCTCAGGACTGAAAGGTGGGAAGAGTTGGCGGAGACGTGGATTCACACGTTGGCTCCGTGCGTGGCTCGGGGCTAATTAACTCCCCAGAACCACTTTTCTCATCTGTTAAAGGACATGACACATATAGGCTGCGTTGTGCGGTCTTAATGGGAGAAAGGCTGCATAGAGCCTGGCCAACTGTACCCTCAGCGGCTACTCAGGACGTTGACACCCCCATGCTGAGATCCTGCAGTGTGACTTTGGACCCCCCGGCTGCTGTGAAGGGACATAGAGCCCCCACCCCCACCCCGCGGGCCACAGGAGGAGGCGGGAAGCAGAGCTGGCAGAAGAGGATTCTGGGACCTGGCTCAAGTCCAGACATCATGGGCTCAAGGTCGGGAGGCAAAAGAGCCAGGTCATTGTGGTCCAGGGTGCGGGGCACCGTCCCCTACGGCAGATACGCACGTCTGACTCTCGGATGGTGGGTGCTGGGGCTGCCTGGGTGCATACCTTCCCTGCCCGCAGCGGGCATGACCTCCACGGGGGTGGGGGGGGACGTTCAAAACTGTTAACAGCACCGGCCAATGCGGAAGCCCAGATGGCTGTGCCCCATGTGTACCAGCTGCGTGTCACTGGCATATGCTCACGTGTGGGCAGAGAGCATCACGCGGGCGAACTCTGTCCCACCCTCTCATTTCTGCAAGCAGGGTCCCACCCCAGCCTCCCAGCCTTGGGGCCTGGACTCTGCTGCTCCGCAGATTGCTCTTGGGGTGTTTTTATGGCCTGTTCCCAGCTCTTCTCCATAAAAGGGCCATATCTGCATCTACCCCTGGAGTGTGGTCAGGGTCATCTGCTGTGGCCCGGGCTCCCTGGGACACAGAGCCTGACATCCACTCCCAGTGTCATGGAAACTGCCAAGATGGGCCCTGTCCCCTGGTATGAAAATGACGACTCCCCAATGTTCTTTTACATTGTCCCTAAGTGGTGTCCACAGAGCCTCATACCCAGCCCATGGAGCTGCAAGATCTCACACTGACCCCTCCCGTGCCTGCCTCGAGGGTGTCCAAGCCCTTCTCATCTGTCCCTGCCACCCTCTAGAGTGTCCACTGGCACCCCCACCTGCCCATACCGAGTCCACAGGGCCCCTGCCAGACTGCCAGTGTGGCCATCAACTCACGTTTGCCCCTGGGTTGTCTGTACCCCCCTCAACCACCCCGAGGTAGCCACGGGGTCCCCTGGCCAGCCATCCCCGGGCCCACGGCTATACTCACTGCTGAGCCCGGTCTTGTTGAGGGCGCTGCCCACACCCCAGAGGGCGGCTGCTGCATAGAGGATCCAGATGTGTTGTAGGACCCGAGGAGCGGGAGCCCAGAAAAACAGGATGAGTGTGAGCAGCAGGTGCAGTCCCGCCCCGGCCACCAGGGGCACCGGGCGCGGCAGCCATAGACCCAGCAGGCCCAGGACCGAGGAGGCCGAGGCACCCAGGCTATAAGCCACCAGGAGGTACGCCAGGCGTTCCAGCCCCACGGAGCACACGCCATAGCCCTGGGGAGAGAGGGGTGAGCGCTGGAGGCCGGCTGGCCCAGGCTCTGGCCCTCCCCACGAGGTCTCACTTCAAGCCACATCCTGCTCTCTCCAGGCCATCTCCCTCCTAGGCTTGTGGGAAGGCGCCTCACGGACGTGGGGAAATGCTTGGACAGTGTCCCCGGACACTACGGCTGAAACCCACATGGAACCAAACACCTGGCTTTACACCTTTGGCTGTGAGCATCATTATCAGGCACTTCACAGAGGAGGAAACAGACTTAGGTTAAAGTAACTCCCAAAGGAGAGAAGGAAAGGCAGGAGGGGGGGCGGAAAGAAAGAACAGGGAGGGGGACATCTGGGCTTACAACTATCCCCTGGTACCTGCAGGGGATTGGTTCCAGGACTCCCTGCGGATACCAAACTCTGTGGATGCTCAAGTCCCTTATCTAAAGTGGGATAATACCTACTTATGCAGATATTCACAACTTAGTCATTGTTTATCTGAAACTCGGATTTAACCGGACCTCTGGCGATCGTCCGCAGGCCGCGCTTACCAGGGCAATGCCGGTGCAGGCAAAGAGCACCTCGAAGCCGCTGTAGATAAAGAAGGGCACGAGGTGGCGCAGGCGGAAGTCGCGCACATGCTTGAAGGGCAGCTGGAAGATGTTGCCCCAGCCCACGCTGCGCAGGTCGATCTCCTCCGTGGGCCGGTACGCGGCGCCGCACAGGCCCAGCACCTGCGGGGAGGCGCGGAGGGGGCGGGCAGCTAGGCAACCCCTGGCCCCGCCCCCGGGACACAGCCCCGCCCCCTAGGCAAAGTCACGGGCGGGACCTTGACTCCCAGCCCTGCCTCCAGGCTGCAGTCACGACCTAGTCACGCCCCCAACACCTTCGTTCCGCCTCCCGATCCCGCCCCCAGGTTTGAGTCACACCTTCGGACCCTCGACCTTGTCACAGCCAATCCTCTAATCCTCTAGGACCCTGTCTCCAGCTTGACCTCAGACCAAGCCTGGGCCGCCTCTCCCTGGCCTCTAGGATTCCAAATCCTCTCTCAGTCCACAGGCACCAGCCCAGCTTCCGAGCCTCTAGCCCAGCTCCTAGGCTCAGGCCCCCGCCCCAGAACTCAGCTCGGACTCCGGCTTCAGAACAAGCCCCCAACCGCCATCCAGGCGCCCAGACTGCACTCCTCTCCACCCGCCACGGTGCCCAGACCTGACTCCGCCACACCCCCAACCCGGGCCGCACCAGTAGCATAGCCAGGAAGGCCATGGCCATGAGCACGCTCTCCACAACGATGAGGTTTCGGCTCCGCGGTAGCGTCCGTAGGACCGTCTTGTTGAAGCCGCTGAGGATGCCCTGGCTGTTAGTGCCTGAGAAAGGTGAGCGTGGGGGGTAAGAGGGACGGGCAAGGGCGCCGCGAGGGAAGGCAGCGTTCTCTGGCCAAGCACTTTGGAGGTGAAGGCCACTGGGACTGAAAGCACCCCAAGGAGAACTCCTGCCCGCCTCTCCCTCTATCGCCTCTGGGCTGCTGGCACGGGGGGGGGGGCAGTCCCCCTCCCACCTCCGTACATTCACCCAGCACTGAGGGTAACTTGGCCCTGATGACACTTCCTCCAGGCAGCCTTCCCTGATGCAACTCCCCTCCCCCACCACCCCAGGCTGAGTCAGAGGCCCTAACCACAAAGCCCTGTGCCTTGGTCACCAGAGCTGTAGGACACCAGGCTCTCAGCCCTGAATTCTGTTAGCAAGGGCATCTTCTTGGCCCTTGAGAGCCCAGCCCCACTTCAGTGGGGGAGGTGAGCAGACCTCAGGGATCTCACCCCCACGAGGACTAACCGCAGTTCTGCACGTTGTATAGCGTGTGGTTCAGGTCGTAGAGATAGTGGTTCAGGAAGTAGACCATGGGCAGCTGGGCACAGGCGAAGCTCAGCTGTGGGCAGGAGGGCAGCTTGGATCAGGCCTGGGGCACGGAACCGGGCAGGAGGCACAGGCATGATCTGGAAGAGGTCTGGGCACAACCCTGGAGGGACAGGGACCCTCCTACCTCTGGGGGGGCAGCCCGATAGTTTGTGTGGGGGGGTGCCCACTGCAAGAGGACTTTCTCCTGGTTAGCACTGTGGACAGGGAGGGAGTGAGGTCTCTGTCACTAGAGGTAAGCAAGCCACGGTTGGCTCAAGAAAGGGCAGTGGGACTAGAAAGCTGAAAAGATTGTGGAATGGGCTCCAATATGGGATTCTGGGTCTGGAACACCCCAGCCCCACCCTTAGGTCCCCCTACGTGGCACTCACGTGGAAGAAGCTATAGAAGATGGCTTGGAAGACCAGGAGATAGGGCGCATGGGAGCCCCGAGGTGGGCGCTTCTGGGGGCCCTGCTCATCCTGCTCCTTGTAGTGGGAGTACTCGTAGTATTTCTGGGCCATCCTGGACCACGAAGGAGAGACGGTTCGCCCCAGCCCAGCCTCTGCCGGGTGCTTCTACTTCCTGCACGCAGGGTTAAGAGCTGGCCAGCCCGTGTCTCACAGATGGGGAAACTGAGGCCCAGAGGGCAGATGGGGCTGGTCCAAGGTCCACTCTGGAGGAGGGCCATGCAGCAGAGGCTCTGCCAGGTCCCTGGTCTCCCACCCTGCTGCCCGGCTCACCTGGTGATGTAGTTGCCCATGGAGGCCCAAAGAGGCACAATGGCCATGCCCAGGGCTACGGCCGAGGGCACCAGCGTGTAGTAGCGCTCCCAGTAGTTGGTGGAGACAAAGAGGGCATAGATGCCCACGGCCAGGAACATCATCCACTTGGTGCCAAAAAACCTGCCAGAGTAGGAAGGATGCTGGCACCACGAGCTACCCAGATGGCCGTGGCCCAGCTCAGGAGGCTGTGCGGGGTGGGGAGAGACCTCTGGCCTTGGCGTCGAGGGCCCTAAGGTACAGGCTGTGATGGGGACTTGCTGGTGGCCTCAGTGAGCTGCTGTACCCACACACCTCAGTTTTCCCGGCTGTAATGTGTGCTCTGAGCCCAAACCACGAGCCTCTCTCGGCCGCTGCGAGAACAGAGGAGTATGAGCAGGGAGAGGGTGTCGGGAGGCGGGGCCCCCGTGACAGGCGGCCCTCACTTCTGTTCTGGGCTGACCCGCCCAGACTCTGCTCGTGTGCTGTGACTGCAGGGCCCAGCGAATGTTCGGGGGACTCGTCCCCAGCGGGGGCAGGAAAACAGGTGCACAGCCAGGCACCCTCGAGCCCCTTCCTCGGTGCAGTTTGCCCTGGCCGTGCTCTGCGGTCAGTTGAGAAATTTCCTCCTCACTGGCTCCTAGAACAACAGCCTCACTGGCTCTGAGAAAATGTCACGGCATGTTAGAAGCAGGCTGACAAGTGACAGGGCTCGTTCAGAGCACGCAGGCTGGTCCGGCTGAAAACCATGACTGTGATTTTCAGGTTGGTTTGGTTTTGTTGTTTGTTTTGAGTATTTGCGCTCATTATTTCCTTTCTTTGTCTTAGTTTCCAAGAAGTTCAAAGCTTAATGACATTGGTTTTCTCATACAATTACTTTCTCTTCTACCACAGGGTCCTAGTTCTTCAATTATCCTCTTTATGCCATATAGTAAACAGACAGGCGACCCCCTCTGATCTGTTTGGGGGAGGGGAGGCAAAGTGCACTGGACATTTTGATGGAGCAAAAGAGCAAAAAGTACTAGAACTCAGAGTTCCTGGGTGGCCTAGCATTGTCACCTCTTTGATGCAGGTTCAGTCCTAGGCCTGGGAACTTCCACATGCCTTAGGCACAGCCAAAAAAACAAACAAACAAAACAACTAGCACTCATTGCTGGTGATGCTATGGTTAAAAACAACACAGACTTGGGAGTTCCCATTGTGGCTCAGCAGGTTAAGAACCTGATTCATATCCATGAGGATGCCAGTTTGATCCCTGGCCTCGCTCAGTGGGTTAAAGATCTGGCATTACCATGAGCTGCAGTGTAGGCCTCAGATGCAGCTCAGATCCTGAGTTGCTGTGGCTGTGGTTGTAAGCAGGCAGCTGCAACTCCAATTCAGTCCCTAGCCTGGGAACTTCCATATGCCACAGGTGCGGCCCTAAGAAAGCAAAAAAAAAAAAAAAAAAAGACCCATCCTTGGAGTTCCGTTGTGGCTCAGAATTAAGAATCAGGCCTTGTCATTGCAATGGCTTGGGTCGCTACTGTGGTGCGGGTTTGAGCTCTGCCGAGAACTTCGGCATGCCACAAACGTGGCCAAAAAAAAGAAAACAAAATGACACATACAGGCAGTGGTCATGCAGATAGCACGGCCCTTCAGAAAGTGAGCCTGGTAGTCTGCGTAGAGGGGCCGGCGTGGGGTCACTCTGCCTGGGTTCAAACCTTGATTCTGCCAGTTGCTGCCTGTGGGAATGGTTTCAGCCTTTCGGTTTCTCCATGTCTAAGGCTTGAGCACCCACTTGGATCGCAGGAAACGAGAGAATGCTTATAAAGCGCTCAGCACATAGGAAACGAAATAGGAGCTGGGCGTTAATAACAGTGATCATAAAGCCTCTTATGTGCTTCTGACCTAGTAAGGTCAGTGCTGGGAATTTATCTTAGGAGGTTTTTAGGTTTTGTTTTCTTAATTTTAAGAAGAGGAGACAGCCAGAAGCACAAAGCAAACATGCAAAAAACGAGAGGGGCACTGCAGCACCCAACTCGGGGCCACACAGTTCGGTGCCCCATCTCAACAGAAGATGCTGACATCGTGAAAGTCCTCGCTTTGAAGGCTGTGCAGCAAGCCCGTGCCTGTGCACTGGAAAAAAAAAAAAAAAAAGGCGAAAGTGACACTGTGCACACACGTGGGCGCGCTCCAGTGGACAAGGACAGAGATGTTATCCAGGCATGCCGGTGGGACCACAGAGTTAGCAGATTGCCTGGAGGGTTTGAGAGGCATTCTCTTTTTTTTCTGATTCTGATTTCAATGACGGTTCTAATGTCATCTGTTCTATTGTAAAGGAGTTGGGGGGGTTGTTTTTGTTTTGGAAAGACAGGTGAACGAAAACCCCTGCAAGGTGCCCACCGTCCTCTGGGTCCCATCTGAACACAGACCTACCGCCTGTGGTCGGTACTCAGGCCGCGCATTTTTGCGCCAGCCTGGAGGCTGGACCAGACACCTCTAGGGCTCAGGTCCTCTGAGGCAGCTGCCCGGCCCTGCGCTTTTTAGTGAGAAATGTCCCTCAACACTGCCGCAACTGATCGGGCCCGGGGTGGGTGCCTGGGCCGTGCTGGTTGATCAGACTCCCTCCAGAAACTCCACAGCCCTGACCCCCAGAGTTCACTGTGGCTCCGGGCCATGGAGGAGGGCATGGGGACAACGCCACGTAGGGTACCAGCAAGCTGAGCGAAGGAGCCTGAGTGAATTTCTGTTGCTTGAAACCCAAGAGCTCTCTCTTCCCCAAACCTGGGTTTCACCCCTTCTCTCTCATCCCTCCAGGGCCTCTCCCCACCCCACCGCCAAGAACACCAGGGCAGCTGGAGACCCCACGTCCAGCAGCCCTGGCACTGCTTCAGGCTTGGGGGCAGCCGGGCCCTCACGGGGACGCAGCGTCGGACCTGATGAGCACAGGCGTGTAGAGCAGGGCGGCGATCGGTGTCACGTTGATGCCCATCAGCATCTTGCTGTCGATGTCCGGCAGCCCCATGTTGCCGTACTTCACCTCGCGGTACGTCTCGTCGTAGTGCAGGATCAGCTGCATCTGCAGAAGGCCTGGGGACAGGCAGCGGGCGTGGAGGGGGTGGCCTGGCTCCGGGGGGCGACGGAGCAGGGGCTGGAACCCCAGGGGCCTCCTGGCACCAAAGGGATCCCCGATTCCAAGGCCCACGAGGACAGAGGGGAAGCCCAGGCTGGGTCAAGCGTCCTACCTGCCACTGGCGGGGACGGCGACTTGAATCCTGACCCCTCACCACCCCCACCCCTGGCATCGATCGGCTGGCCTCCCGGTCCCCGGCGCCACTGACGCCAAAGGCAGCAGGTCTGTCCAGGGCGCCCCGCCCGCCACCGACCCACACTCATTGCCCCCAAGTCGGGAGGCCACAGCTGCATCTGCGAGGGCGCAGACGGGGAAGTGAAAGAGGAACGGAGGCCACGGGCCCCAAGGTTTCTCTTTCCCAAAGAAACCTCGGGTCTGGGCGGGAGGAGCCGGGGGTGGGGGGCAGGTAAGAGCCCCGGGTCCCAGCGCAGAGCCCGCCCGGCCGCGCCCCGCGCCTGACCCAGGACCGCACAGCGTGGCCAGCGGGGCGCGCGGCGGGCCACCTACCCAGGTAGACGCCGTAGGTGAGCATGCCGCCCACGCTGGCCGCCAGCACGTTCTTGAGCACCCCCAGCCGCTTGCGGCGGTAGTAGCGGCGCTCCTCCTCCTCCTCGTTGTAGTTGGGGTACGCGCCCACCAGCTCGTCCAGCTGCGGGGCACGCAGGGCGCTCACAGCCGCCCACGGCACCCGGCGGTCCCCAGCGCCCCGGCCTGGGGCCGCCTCCCCTCCCGCGAGGGAGCCCGCGGCCCACCCGGTCCCCGCGCCGCCACGCCGTGGCCGTCCCCGCTCACCGGGGCCTCGGGCCCGTCGGGGACCCCGAGCCGGTCCTCGTCGCCCTGCGGACCCGCGGCTCCCGCCACCGGGTAGAGCGGCGGCTCCGCCTCCATGGCCGGACTCGCAGGAGTACGCGGCTGCCCGCCCAGAGTCCCTGCAGCCGACCGGGCACTTCCTCCGGGCGCTGGGACCTGCCCCGCCCCGCGGGCCACCTCCTCCAGGGGCGTGCCCAGCGTGTGTGTGTGTGTGTGTGTGTGTGTGTGTGTGTGTGTGTGCGCGCGCGCGCGCGCGCCCCTGTGTCCCTCTGTGGCCCTGGGGATGCGAGGTGCGAGTTCGAATCCCCACTCAGCCACTTCCTGGTTGTGGCTTCAGGGATTAATGCCACTTTTCTGTGCCTCAGGAAAATCTGGAAACCAGCGGTACTCAGCACTACTTCCAAGGGCAATTTCAGGTTTATTACTTAATGCAAAGCCATAATAAGTTCTTGTCAGCATTACCGCCGCCGTCCTTACCCCACCTCCAGGCAGATCAGCAAAGAGCCCCCAGAGTGACCCACGAGTGGGCTCCCAACACAGGACTTGGCAACAGGTGCCCACCTCCCACTCACCCTAAACTTCCTTTTGGCATCTGTGAGCTCTGGGGGAGCCATTGGGAAGCTGAAATTGTAGGGGCTGCTGACTGCAATGGGGTGACCCCCGCCACCATTGTGCAGCAGGCACCAAAGCCCTTGGACCATGCCTGGCTGGGCACTGGGTCTGCGCTTCAGAAAGAGCCCAAAAAACTTCCGCCTTGCTTCTCACTTTGCTGAAGCCAACACTCCACAGCTCTACTCTTTGCGCTTGTTAGAAATACCTGGGAAGCGGCGTTCCCATCGTGACTCAGGGTTAACGAATCTGACTAGCATCCATGAGGACGCAGGTTCGATCCCTGGCCTCGCTCAGTGGGTTAAGGATCTGGCATTGCCGTGAGCTGTGGTGTAGGTCACAGATGTAGCTCAGATCTGGTGTGGCTGTGGCTGTGGCTGTGGTGTAGACCAGAGGCTAGAGCTCCGATTGCACCCCTAGCCTGGGAACCTCCATATGCCACAGGTGCGGCCCTAACAAAGCCAAAAAAAAAAAGAAAGAAAGAAATACCTGGGAATTCCCGTCGTGGCGCAGCGGCTAATGAATCCGACTAGGAACCATGAGTTCGATCCGTGACATCACTCAGTGGGTTAACAATCTGGTGTTGCCATGAGCTGTGATGTAGGTCGCAGACACGGCTCGGATCTGGCATTGCTGTGGCTCTGGCATAGGCCGGCAGCAACAGCTCCAATTAGACCCCTAGCCTGGGAACCTCCATATGCCACGGGTGTGGCCCTAAATGAAACGCTGCGGGATGGGGACTCAGGTCTGGCTGGTCTCGAATCCCCATCTGTCCCTCTCCCGTGTGGCCCTGGCTTGGCCATTGCCCCTCTCTGAACCTCTTGTCTCATCTGTAAAACTCGGACCATAACGTCCGAGAATTTCCCGAGAATTTGTGTCAAGTGCCTGGCACAGTGCTCTGCAGGCAGTAGGTGCTTAGTAAAGCTTTGCTAAGTGAGCACATGAATGAGTGCCAACTGTGTCCAGGCACTGGGACCCGGTGGCCTCTGATTGCGCCCCAGGATCACCCCAGCCTCTGAGGGAAGCTGCTGGGTGGAGCCAGGTGCTCCTTCAAGGCTGAGGGGGGAAGGGAGGTGGGGCAGCCTAGGGACGAGGGTGGGGGAAGGGGGAGAAATGCCTTCGTACCTAGTGAGTGCCTACTGTATACCAGGTGCTTCCAGATGTGCTCTCATTTCACCCTCCCAGCAGCCCCGTGAGGTAGGTAGAATGAGCCCCAATGCAGGGGGAGGAAACAGGGGCCCAGCCAGGGACCGTGACTTTCTCAAGGTCACCTAGCAGGAGGGCTGAGGAGCCTGGTTTGAATCTATGGCAGCAGGTGACACAGTGAGATGCCCTTGGGCAGGTCTGAGGCCCTGGGAGCCAGGCTCACCAGGCGGGGGAGGGGATGGATGGACGGACGGACGGTGCCGTAGCTCTGACCAGCCCCCCCTCCCCCAGCTCTCTGCTGGAAGAGGGAGGCCAAAGTTGAAAATCTTTTTTTTTTTTTTTGCTTTTTATTTTTTAAATTTTTAAAAATTTTTTATTTTTTGCTTTTTAGGGCTGCAGCTGCGGCATATGGAATTTCCCAGGCTAGGAGTCTAATTGAAGCTGCAGCTGCTGGCCTACACTACAGCCACAGCAATTCAGGATCTGAACCACGTCTGTGACCTACACCACAGCTCATGGCAATGCCGGATCCTTAACCCACTGAGCCAGGCCAGGGGTCAAACCCGCAACCTCGTGGTTCCTAGTCGGATTCGTTTCCTCTGTGCCACGACGGGAACTCCTGCTTTTGCATTTTAGGGCCACACATGTGGCATACAGAAGTTCCCGGGCTAGGGGTCAAATCAGAGCTGCAGCTGCCAGCCTGCACCACAGCCACGGCAACACCAGATCCGAGCCGCGTCTGCGACCTACACCATAGCTCATGGCAATGCTGGATCCTTAACGCACTGAGCGAGGCCAGGGATCGAACCCGTGTCCTCAGGAATACTAGTCGGTTTCGTTACCGCTCAGCCACAGAGGGAACCCCAAAGGTGAAAATCTTGAGGATCTTTTCATCTGTTTCTCCAGACTAAAACCCAGAGGAGCTGCAGAAGGGCAGGGCCTGGCTGGGCAAACGTGCCCCCTCCTCCGGCCCCTGCGCTCTGCCCGGCACCTGCCCTGCCGCCCCACCTGGGTCCTCGGCAGCGCCTGGCACCGCTGGAGCCGGCGTAAGAGTATCTTCTGGTGGTATCCCCCACATCCTGGGCTCTCTGGGACAGGACGGAAGCCCGGGTCCTTGAGCTTTGAGGACCAACAGCAGGCATCCAGCCCAGACAGGGGAGAGCAGGCCCCTATCCCCCCCAAGGCAGAGCCCCCTCAGGCTTGGGGAGCTTCAGTCCCAGGCCAGGGTAGGGCCCTTGTGCCAGGAGGACACAGGATTCCCAGAGTGTTTCTGAATTCGTGGTAAGTTCGGGGGTAAACCTTGCAAGAGGGATCCCCGGTCAGGGAGCGGCCCCTCAGGACCCTGCAGTACCTCTCCCGCCCACCAGGACCTCCCCGGTAGCTCTCGGCTTTGCTGTGTGGCCTTAGGTCAGCGGCTGCCCCTCTCTGGGCCCGGTTCCTCGTTGACAGCTGCCAGGCTCAGCTCCAGCCCAGCCCCGCCTGACATGGGCTCTGCCTCTGCCTGGCTCAGCTCCAGACGGCAGGGCAGGGCTGTCACATGTCAGGCCACGTGACGGGCGGCGGCTGGGGGCTCCATCCCACACAGAGGACGGGGGCTTCTGCAGCCCCTCACCCCTGTCCCAACTGGCTGACGCCTCCAGGGGCTACCGGAGCAGGTGTGGGCCAGGAGAGCTCTCCTGCCCTCCCAGGTAGGCGGGGGCAGCGGGGAGGGCGGGGGCAGCGGGGAGCATCTCCCGGGTGCCCGGCTGGCCCAGAGGCCCGGGGCCAGGATCCCAGGGAGACTCGGGGCACCGAGGTGGAAGGGCAGCCCAGGGCACCAGGCACACAGCGATGGCGCCGAGGATAGGCCTGTGCCCGCACCTGTAACCTAATCGCCTGCCTGTCTGACCCCCGCCCCTGCCCAGGGATCATCCCTTTTGTGCTCTGGCAGGTGTGCCCGGGCTGGCACCGGGGGAGGCAGAGGATTGGAAACACAGGAACCTCCATGGCGACACTTATCACAACAGGTGACCTAGACGACAGAGGGCGGCACTCTTCCGCGGGAGGAGGGAGGGGACGTCTGGGGATGGACACAGCCCCCACTCTGAGCGACCACCTTCTGATGCGGGTCCCAGCCTGCTGCTCGTGCCCTGTGCGGTCACGTGCCGTCCCCTCTCTGGACCTCTGTTTGCTCGCTGTGAAATGTCAGGTTGCAAGGGTGACAAGCGCTGTGACTGGTGCTGGATGAGGCAGCGTTGATGGACACAGACACGCAGAGGGCAGGGGACAAAGCCTGCAGCGGGCCTGGCCCCGAGATTGTACCTCTGGACTCCAGCCGTCTTTGTTTTTCTTGGTTTTGTTTTTTAAAAATTTTTATGGCCACGCCCGCAGCATATGGAAGTTTCCGGGCCAGGGACTGAATCCAAGCCACAGCAGCTGCGGCAAATGCCAGGTCCTCTGACCCACTGTGCTGGGCTGGAGCTTGAACCTGCCCCTCCACAGTGACCCAAGCCGCTGCAGTTGGCTTCTTTTTTTTTTTTTTCCTTTTACGGCTGCACCTGCTGCATACGGAAGTTCCCAGGCCAAATCGGAGCTGTGGCTGCCAGCCTCAACTCCACAGCCTCAGCAACGTGGGATCCTTAACCCACTGAGCCAGGCCAGGGATCCAAGTTGCATCCTCATGGATACTAGCAGGGTTCTTAAACTGCTGAGCCACAACGGGAACTCCTGCAGTCGGATTCTTCAGCCACTGTACCACAGAGGGAACTCTTCCAGCTGTCTTTGGGGCTGACCTCTTCTTTTTGTAGATGGGAAGCTGAGACTCAGAGGGACTGGGGGTTGTGGGGAGCAGGGCTTTCCCTGCTACTCCAGGCCACTTTCCCCAGCCCATATCGCAATAACCAAGGCCACTGCCCTGGGCTCTCCTCCTCCTCCAGCTGGGCCTGGGACCCTTCCCATGAGGCCTCGAGGTGGACCCCTCAGCTCAGCGTTCCCTGAAGGCCTGCTGTGTGTCCCTGGCTTGCTGCTGGCCCTCTCTGGGCCCTGACTCCTTCTCTGTGGTCCAGGAAGGGATCCAGAGTCCCCTAAGAGAAGCAGTGGTGAAATCTCAGCCTGCAGCTTCCGGCCAGCCCAGAGTCAAAGTCAGGCACAAGGCCAGGGCAGCCCCGCCCTGGGGGCTGGCCCAGTCATGGACATTTCATAGCGGAAGGGCAGCTGGCTGAGCAGTTCAACCAGGAGGAAGGGCAGCCTGGCAGTGCCTCAGGTACGGTCTTCTGCGGAGACTGGGGTGCAGCGGGGAGCAGTCAGGGACCTGGGGGCGCGAGGACTCGGGGCTGCTGTCAGTCCCAGCGGCCTGGCCGCTTGCAGCCGAGTACAGACTAGTTTTGTCTTCTCGGAGCTTCTCTGCCCCCTGGAAAGAAAGAGGAAGGAGGGAGGGACTTCCCTTGGTCCCAACCCAAGAGAGCAGAGGAAGGAGGGGGAGGGGAGAGACCCCGGGTCCCTGCAGCCGGCCAGCACCCTTATTTTGTCCCAGCTGGGCTGCCATCCCTCCTCTCCCTCGGGTTAAACACATCCTGTAAGGGAGCCAGGGGCCCCAGCTCTGGCCCCCGCTGCAGCGCTTGTTTCCTGGGCACTCGCCCAGTGTGCCTGCTGCTTGGGTGGATCTATGCGGCAAGGGATTCCGAGAGATCGCAGTCTGGCATGGACTGTGCCAGGGTCTGGGTGGGAGGGAGGGAGGGACTAGCCAGACCCACCCGCCTGGCGGAGGACCTGATACCCGAACGATACCAGTGGAGCTCTGGCACATCCTCCCTGCGCAGTGGGGCTGAGGCTGGCTCAGCCCACGGGCCGAGGGTGGGTCCGTGGAAGGGAGGCGCTGCTGCCAGAGTTCGGGAGACCTTGTAGAAACCCAGGTTAAGGCGACATGGAGGGAGATCACTTAGAGACTCTCGGGTATTGGCACCTGTAACCCCCACCTTCTGACGGCCTGACAGCGGCGGCGGGGGCGGGGTCCCCTGGACGCTCAGACCTCCGTATTCTCATCTGTCACTCGTGCCAGAACCGCATCCCTGTCCCCACCCGGGTCTCAGGTTGAGGTCCTTGCCCTCCTGGTGTCCACCCCGGGCCGAGGCCTCCTGGTGTTCCCCCCAGGCCCTCCTCCCCGGGCCCCCGGGCTCAGCTGTGCTTCACGGTCCTGTCTGAACACCCGGCATTCAGAGCCATTTGTACCGAGCCCCCCGCCCTTGCGTTCTCCCCACGGCACCGCGCCGTAGTTAGACAGCATCCCCGCGGCCCCGCGGGGAAAAGCGAGCCACCGAGAGGCCAGGCAACCCGCCCCAGGCCTCCTGGCTAATAAACAGAGTTGCTAGGATCCGGCCCCAAGTCCTTGGACCCCTGACACTTGAGAGAGGGAGTGTGCTCTTGGCAGGCCTGCGGGATGGGTGGGGAGAGGGAGAGAGCGGGCGGGGTGGGGGCTGGGGCCGGTGCCTTTAGGCAGCTCATCAGTGGGGCCGGTACCCCGTGACATTTGGAGCCAGCCCATCTGAGTGCCCACGCTGTTGGTCACCTCCTCAATGCCACACGACCTGGGCCTCAGCCTCCTTCAGGGGGACCACCGAAAAGCCATGTTGCGCCCACATCGGGCACCCACGCTGGCACAGTGCCTGGCATGGTCAGCGCCCAGTCGTTATAATAAGAGAATCCTAGGCTCACGGCCTTGAGGGAAGGTGGCTGGTCCTGGGGGAAATAGGCCTGTCCCTTGTCATATCAAGTGACTTAGCAACTCCCGCTGAGGTGGCTCAGGGCCCCCAGACCACCAGATGCAGGAACCTGCTCGCTTGTGTGTCCTTGCGTGCTCACAGGCCCAGGGTGCCCCCAGGTCCCAGGTGGAAGGTGGCCTCGGCTGCTCTGCTTACCTGGGTTGAATCCAGCTCCCCGCCCCCGCCCCAGCGGGCACCCCTGGGGACCTCTTTCTGGAGTGACCAAACCGCAAAGGGCAATGTTGTATGAGTTGGCCTCAGTGTTGCCAGAAGAGGCTGCTGGAATGTTCCAACCAGATCTCCACCCCCCGCTGAGCTCTCCACTCCTCACTTACCCAGAGGTGCACCTTTCAAGTCGCGTGCCTTGCATTTTGTGGGCTCTGCAGAGACACTTAGGAAAAGGCCAAGGGCCCTGGGAGGCGGAGCATCCATTGGCAGAAGTCCGAAGGTGAGAGAAGTTCGGGGGCGGGGAGGGGAGAGGGATAAATATTTGTTGAGTCCTTGGTAAAAATAACCACGGCTGACCGCTGTTGAGCTCTTACTAGGCGCTCACCGGCAGAGGCTTCACGCGGGGTTACGTCATTTCATGGTCGGGACGGTAGCGAGAGTGCAGTTAGCGTCCCCACTTGACAGAGAAGGAAACTGAGGCAGGGAGACGGTGAGTGACTTGCTCAAGGTCACGCAGCCAGAAGAGGCAGGTCAGGGTGTGAGCTCAGATGGCAGCGCCAGGGGTCGGCAGGGCTCCTGGCTTTGACACTGGCCGCTATGCGTTCCTCTCCTCAGGAGGGCTGGAGCCGAGGGCGAGCCCGGGGCCGAGAAGGGCTCCCATGATGTCCCCCTCTGCTGTCACCCTGTCTGGGGGACATGGTGCCCGCCCTGCACCCAGGACAACTGCCCAGTTTCTCCTGATGGGACCAGGAGGCTTGTGGGGTCAGTTTGGTCTCCCAGCGCACCTATGGGGTCAGCGTAGGGCTCTTGCCAGGCTCTCGGCACAGAGCACTCACGGGGCCAGGCCGTCCTTTTGGTTGGATCAGCTAGACCCTCAGGGCCATGCAGCCTTCCAGAAAATTTAGGGCCATGATGGCATTAGCCACTTAAAAATAACTAGCATCCTGGAGTTCCCGTCGTGGCTCAGTGGTTAACGAATCCAACTAGGAACCATGAGGTTGCGGGTTTGATCCCTGGCCTTGCTCAGTGGGTTAAGGATCCGGCGTTGCCGTGAGCTGTAGTTGGGTTGCAGACGCGGCTCGGATCCCGCGTTGCTATGGCTGTGGTGAAGGCCGGCAGCTACAGCTCCTGTTAGACCCCTAGCCTGGGAACCTCCATATGCCATGGGTGCGGTCCTAGATAAGGCAAAAAGACAAAAAAAAAAAAAAAACTAGCATCGGGTTCGATCCCTGGCCTCATTCCGTGGGTTAAGGATCCAGTGTTGCTGCAAGCTATGGTGTAGATCACAGATGCGGCTTGGATCCGGAATTGCTGTGGCTGTGACGTAGGCTGGCAGCTACAGCTCTGATTCAACCTGGGAACCTCCATATGCCTCAGGTGTGGCCAAAGAAAGAAAGGAAGAAAGAAAGAAGGCAAAGAAGGAAGAAAGGGGGAAAAATAGCTGGCAGGAGTTCCCTTGTGGTGTAGTGGGTTAAGGTTCCAGTGTGGTCACTGCAGTGGCTTGGGTCTCTGCAATGGTGTGGGTTCAATCCCTGTGCCTGGCCCAGGAACTTTTACATGCCCCGGGCGCAGCCAAAAAAAAAAAAAGAAAAAAAAGGTTGGCAGCCTTGGGGGCACTGATGCAGGCAGGCCCTGGGCTGAGAACTGGTCGGCATGGTCACATCCTTGATAAATGCCCTGTCAACCAGTGGGTGGAAGGGGGACCCTAACGGGTGAGGCGTTTGGGGCACTGAGACCCAAATGGTGGGAGCTTCCGTCATGGCTCAGTGGTAAACGAACCCGACTAGGATTCATGAGGATGTGGGTTCGATGCCCTGGCTTCGCTCATCGGGTTAAGGACCCAGCGTTGCCGTGAGCTGTGGTGCAGGTCACAGACGTGGCTCAGATCCCACGTTGCTGTGGCTGTGGCGAAGGCCGGCGGCTGCAGCTCCAATTGGACCCCTAGCCTGGGAATCTCCATATGCCGCGGGTGCGGCCCTAAAAAGACAAGAGACAAAAATTAAAATAAAAACAAGACCCCAACGATGAGTTAAGCAGGCAAAGAGGGGCTGTGCTTCCCAGTCCAGTGGGAGAGAAGAGAGGGGGGCCTGGGAGGGCCAGGGAGGTGGACAGAATGAAGCCAGGTGCTTAGCAGAAGGCATGACAGGGTGTGGTGGGGAGAGGAGCCAAAGGGCCACTGTGAGGGGTGTAGGGGAGTACTCATGGTGGGCTGCCTGAAGGAGGCATCGGCCAAGCAGAGACCTGAAGGGAAGGGAGTCAGAGAGTGGAGGAGGAGGAAGGGGCCCCCACGAGTCCTTGGCACCGGGCCAAGGGCTGAGTGCGTCAGAGCGCTCCTCTGATGAGCTTCAGGTAAACAGGCAGGGGCCCCGGGGACTGTCAGGGCCCCTATCCTGCCTGCCAGCCCTGGCTGATGACAGGGTGGAGGCGACGGCCCCCTCACCCCTCACCCCCTGCCGTTCCCTGCTCCTCCTACTCTGCGGCCAGCCGGATGGCGGGGCAGGGGTGGCCAGCAGGGCCTCGGGGAGCCCAAGTTCTTCTTTCCCACCTTGCTGGGGAGCCGGGGCACAGTCAGAACCAGCCCCCGGCTGGTCACCCAGCCCTCTGCGTCACCACCAGCCAGCCCGGGCAGGGCCCCCAGACTGGGAACAGAGGAGACAGAGCATTCTTTGTCTGGAATGTCCCAGAGTGGTGGCTGCAGGGGCGGTGGGTGGACTCTCTACTTACCAAGCTGCTCCCGGTCACCCCGCTCGGCCCGGCGGGGCAAGGGCTGCCCGCCTCCGGGAGGGGTGCCGGAGAAGGGTGGGGGCCGCGCTTCGGGCTAATCTCCCCGTGGACGGGCGGCCTGCTCACGCTTAGGGGCTGTGGAGTGGCTGTCCCCAAGCCCACACCCAGTTCTGCAGCTGCCTTGGGGTCCAGGGCCCTCCTGCTCACTGGCCGAGAGGCGTGGTCCGTAACCCCGTCGGGGCATCTACGTGTGTGTGCTGGCGGGCGGCGGCCCCAGTCCCTGGGGTTATGCGTGAGTCCCCGTGGGGGTGTCCAGGGGCAGTGGAGGGGGCCCCGGGGAGGTGGGGGCGCCCTGGCCCACGCTGCCCCCTCCCCCCGCCCGGCAGGATGGACCCCTTCGCAGACACGCTGCAGCGACTGCGGGAGACCTTCCGCTCGGGGCGCACGCGGCCGGCCGAGTTCCGGGCCAGCCAGTTGAAGGCTCTGGGCCGCTTCCTGCAAGAGAACAAGCAGCTTCTGCAGGAGGCGCTGGCGCAGGACCTGCACAAGGTGGGCGACGGGCCGATGGGGTGGGAGGAGCAGCGGGGAAGCCGGCACAGGACGCGGGGACATCTGCATCCTCCGTGAAGGGGGACGAAAAGCCCATCACGCCCCACCTCCTTCCTGTGCCTTAGCCCTCTCTGCTGCACTCCCTCGTTCATTCATTCATTTCTTCATTCCTTCCACAACCATTTATCGAGCACCTACTGTGTGCCAGGTACTGTTCTAGGCCCTGGGGATACAATAAATAAAACAAAGTCCCTGTGGCCAGGGAGCGGGCCTTCTGGGGAGAGACACAATACAATAGTAAATAAACACTTACAGAGCAGGTTGACTGGTAGTAAGTGCCATGGAGAGACAACCCCAGTGTGCGGGGGGGCGAGAGAGGGCCAGGATCGGGGTGCTGTTTTATATGTGGGGGCCGGGGAAGGTCTCTCTGAGACTGTGGCATTTGAGCGGGGACATGACGGAGGAGAGGGCAGGATCCACGGACACAGTGGGGGGAATGGCAGATGGCATGTCATGTGCAAAGGCCCTGAGGCAGGCAGTGCTTGATACGTTTGTGCTTGAGGAGCAGCAAGGAGGCCAGCGTGGCTGGAGGGGAGTGGAAGAGGCAGAGAAATGCAAAAGACGGGGTCCAGGGAGGTGGGCCTCACTCACCACCAGGGCCATATGTGCGTGTAGGGTCTCGGCTTCACTAGGTACTTTGGGCATCACGGCCTCTCCCCAAACCCTGGAGGTCTGGGGGCTCAGTTCCTCCCACTGGGAGCAGCCGCCACAGCAGGGCCCTAAGAAATATACTTCCTGGGAAGTTCCCCTCGTGGCTCAGTGGCTAATGAACCCGGCTAGTATCCACGAGGTTGCAGGTTCGATCCCTGGCCTCGCTCAGTGGGTTAAGGATCTGGCATTGCCATGAGCTGTGGTGTAGGTCATGGATTGGGCTCGGATCCTGCGTTGCTGTGGCTGTGGTGTAGGCTGGCGGCTAAAGCTCTGATTAGACCCCTAGCCTGGGAACCTCCATATGCCACGGGTGTGGCCCTAAAAAGCAAAAAAGAAATACACTTCCTTGTATTTCTTCCACCTGCAGCCTTCCACCCTCTCAGCCAACAGGGGCCACCTGCTTGGCTGTCACTTCCCTAGGACATCTGTCCAGAAGGTTCCTCTCTGGACAAAATGTCCCTTGTTCTTGCCACAAAGCCGTGGTGTCCAGACTCACCCTTTCCGTCCCACTGGCCTTTTACTACCTGTAACCCTCCGGGGCTGGGCCCGTGGCTCTTTGCCAACTGACAGAGTGCTGTTTTGATACTTAACACTCAGGACAGACAGGCCCACGGTGCACGTGGCCACCCGTCCCGGGGGCCGCAGCGGTCCCTCGCGGGCTTGTGCTGAGCGGTGAGTCCATCTCCACCTCAGACTCTCCCGAGCCCACACGCGCGCCCCAGCCTCAAACCGGGCTCACCCTCCCGACTGTCCTCCTCCCTCCCCTGCCCCGCCACTGGGCTGCTGGCTCCAGCCGGGCCGTGATAGAGCCACGGGCACTGGCAGGCCCGGGAGTCCCTCTGCAGCTTCCTGGGACCCGCCTGACCCTCAGGCACCCAGCCAGGGGTCCAGCCTGTCTCCAGAGCAGCCATGGACTTTGAGACCAGTGTCTCATGGCTCTGGAGTCATGGCTCAGGGCACCCCCGTTCCAGGGGGACAGCACAAGTTGGCCACGAGGACTCGTCCTGAGGACACGGCCTCTCCCACGGTGACACCCACTCCCTTTCTCAGTGTCCTCAAGCCTTCTGCTTATCACCATGCTCCAGGACTGTAGCCAGGTGAGACCTGCCCTCTCGTGCCAGCTTTTCTGGAATCATCCGTGTCCCATTTGGGAAACCAGGGTGGCTCTCTGACACCCAAGGGGCCTGGCTTTGCCTCTCTGCAGGGAGTGTCCATTCACTGGACCTGGTCCAGGACAGAGGGCTTTGAACCCCTTTCCCTGGCCTGTTGGTCCCCCAGGACCCACCTCCACGGAGCCTCTGCCCCGCCCACCTGCTGGCCCGGCTTGTCTGCCTCTGCGAGACCTGACCCGATGGTCTGTCTGGTCCCTTTCCTCCCTCCAGCTCAGATGTCACCTCCTGCCTTCAACCCACAAAGGAAGCAGCAGCCCAGAAAATCCAATCTGGTCCCCTGCTCTGCCTCAGCCAGCCCTGTCCGTTCCCATGCCCCCAGCAGACAGCATCTGCGCTGCCTGCCAGGCGTGGATCCTCTCATCTCACCCTTAAGAGCTCTTCCACACAGGGGTGGTAACCCCCCAGTCACCCCTGGAGGAGACTCAGAGAGGGTGCATTCTTCCCTAAGGGCACACAGCCCCGGCTCAGAGCAGACTACTCTCCCAAAGTCAGGCCAGTCAGTGGGAGCCAGATCATCCTTTTTGTTTTATTAGCAGAAGACATTAAATCACAGCCATACTAAAGAGGGTCATAGGGGAGTTCCCGTCATGGCGCAGCGGAAACAAGTCTGACTAGGAACCAAGAGGCTGCGGGTTCGATCCCTGGCCTTGCTCAGTGGGTTAAGGATCCAGCTTTGCCATGAACTGTGGTGTAGATCACAGACGCGGCTCGGATCCTGCGTTGCTGTGGCTGTGGTGTAGGCCGGCAGCTACAGCTCTGCTTAGACCCCCTAGCCTGGGAACCTCCATATGCCATGGTGTGGCCCTAAAAAGCAAAATAAATAAATAAAAGTAAAGTCATAAATTTCCCAACCCTGAGGTACATTAACAGCAAAATTGGAGTTCCCATCTTGGCTCAGCAGTAACGAACCCGACTAGTATCCATGCATATGAGGGTTCAATTCCAAGCCTCGCTCAGTGGGTTAAGGATCTGGCGTTGCCATGAGCTGTGGTGTAGGTTGCAGACGCGGCTCGGATCCCGCGTTGCTGTGGCTGTGGTGTAGGTCGCAGACACAGCTCGGATCTGGCGTTGCTGTGGCTGTGGTGCAGGCCGGCAGCTCTAGCTCCAGTTCAAGCCCTAGCCTGGGAACCTCCATATGCCGTGGGCACAGCCCTAAAAGGACAAAACAAACAACAACGAAACAGTAAACTGTAGAAATACATTATAGAACATTAGCAGCTGTCAAGCTTTTTAATCTCAGGAAGACTTCATTTTGTTTTATTTTATTGTGGCTGTGGCATGCAGAATTCCCTGGCTAGGGAGCTCCCTGGTGGCTCAGCAGGTTAAGGATCCAGTTCTGTCTCTTCTATGTCTAGGACGGATTTTGGGCACAGGTCCCATCTGAGGCTCAGGGATTTTCACATACCAAAACAAAAACAAAAACAAAAACAAAGAACAGGCCCAAATCTTGCTCGGGTCACAGAAGGCCTCGCCAGACAGGATCATGACATCGTAGAAGGCCAGCCTGAAGCTCCTAGAAGTTTTGGTGGGCATGGCTTCTCCCCTCAAGGTCCCCTCGCCCTCCCTGCTTAAGCTCAGCTCTGGCACCCATGGGCCCATCGCCCTCTCCTCTTGCAAGGAAGTTGCTTATACTCTAATGGCTGAGTCTCAGGCATTGGACAGCCTGGCTCTGGTGTCCTGGGCCATGGGCCTCCAGCTGCCTGCCACCCCAGGCTGGGTCTCTCCTCCGTCGTGGCGGGGGAGGAGGGGCAGGCATGCCAGCAGGAAGAGATCAGGACAAAGTCCCTATTGATTTTCGCCTCTTTCTCACTCCCGCCCTTGAAATCTGCCCCAGCCCCTGGGCTGTGGGAACTGATGGCATTTAGCCACGTTTAGCCAGGGTCTCCTGCAGACGGATCTATCCACACGGCAGGCCACAGAGGGCCACACAGAAGCCCTGTTCAGACTTAAGCTAGACCTTGTCCCTGCCTTGCTCAACAGTCCTCACCCCAGCCGTCTGGCCTCATCACCTCACCCTCTGCTCTCCTTCAAACCAGGAACGCAGCAAGCCCGCACCTGCCACAGGGCCTTTGCACACGCCATACCCTCTGCCTGGAATATTTTGCCTCCAGGGGTCCATGAGCTCCCTCCCTCCCTTTCTTCACTGTTCAAACATCACCCCATCCCAGAAGCTGGCACTGACCACTTAGTATACCATAGAGCAAAGACACACATAGACATACACAGCCTCTCACTCACGCACACGCACTCACACTGCAGCAGTCTCTGTGACACCCCCCCCCCCTGTTTCATCTTCCCAGTGCACTTGTTATGTCCAAGTGCAGCAGTCGGGGTTCTCATTGCCACCTTGACTGTCCCTCTACAACACTGGCTCTGGGGGTGGGTTTTCTGTCTCGGTTAAGGCTGCATTCCTGGTATGAGGATGCCCCCCACCCCACCCCCGCACGCTGTGAACACTCAGGGGACAGGGAGTGAATGAATGTGTAAATAAGACAGGACTTTGCGCTCCCCAGAGCTCTGGTCACCTGCCAATCCTGGGTCTCTCCCCGCCCCCTGCAGTCAGCCTTCGAGTCGCAGGTGTCTGAGATCAGCATCACCCAGAACGACATAAACTTGGCCCTTAGGAACCTGCAGGCCTGGATGAAGGATGAGAAAGTGTCCAAGAACCTGGTGAGCGGGCCCTGGGGAGTCAGGGCAGCGGGCCGCCTCTCTGGCGGAGGGTGGAGCTACGGGGCCGGGTCTCACCATTCACCACCACCTGGCCCCGGCCCAGGCCACACAGCTGGACTCGGCCTTCATCCGCAAGGAGCCCTTCGGCCTGGTGCTCATCATCGCCCCCTGGAACTACCCCGTGATCCTGACCCTGTTACCCCTGGTGGGCGCCCTCGCCGCGGGTGAGTTGGCGCCTCCACCCCCCTGCCCCCTGCGCATCGCCCCTCCCCCAGCCCCGTGGCCTCACAGCCCCTACCTCGGAGCCAGGGAGGAGGGGGACCCGGCACCGGGTGGCTGAGAAGGCCGGCTCCCACCTGCCCACCATCCCCCAGCTGTGCGGTCCAGAGTCCGAGCCGTATTCTTCACCAGAAGATGGAGTGAGGCGGGCGCCTGCCACCCCAGCTTCTCCCCCAACCCCACCCCGTCCCGCAGGGAACTGTGTGGTGCTGAAGCCCTCGGAGATCAGCAAGGGCACCGAGAAGGTCCTGGCCGAGGTGCTGCCCCGATACCTGGACCAGGTGAGCAGGGCCTGGTGCCCACGGCACTCCACCCTGCCTCCGTGGGTTGTGTGGCCTTGGCCAGGTCACCACCCCTCTTGGCCTGCTTCCCTCTGAGTAAAGCAGAGGGCTGGGGCCTGTCCCCAGGGGGCTCCTGTCTGTCCCTGCTCGTTCAGCCCTGGCCTCGCCCTTGACCCCAGCCCCACCAGGCCCCCGTCTCACACCTGCTAGGCTGGGACTGCCTGTGCCCAGAGCCCCTGGGGAGCTCCCCACACCCACCCCGTCCCAACCCGGCCCACCTGGAGCCCTGGCACCTCTGGATGAGGCCAGGCAAGGGGGGAGCGGTCCCAAGCGGGCGGGGGTGTGCTGCCCTCTGGGCTCGTGGGCTGGGGGCTCAGAGGGGCCCTCTGCCTGTCCACCTTGCAGAGCTGCTTTGCCGTGGTGCTGGGCGGCCCTGAGGAGATGGAGCAGCTGCTGGAGCACAAGTTCGACTACATCTTCTTCACGGGTGAGGAGTGGGCTGCAGGGGGCCGGTTTGGGAGGGAGCGCAGGATGGCAGAGGGGAGAGGCCTGAGGCTGAGGCCCCCTCGGGGGTCTTGTCGCCAGCTCTGACAGAGGCCACAGAGACGGAGGCAGCGGCCAGCCAGGCGGGGAGTATGCAGACTGGCGTGGGCGCTGGGGGGCGCTCTCGGGCCCGGCACGAGCTTGCTCCACTCACCGGGAGTGGGCAGCGGAGCCACTCCCAGGGGCCCTCCAGAGGGCTGGGCTCCATCCCAGGAACCGACCTCGGCGCCAATCACAGTCTCACATAATCAGAGCCTCTGCCCTCGCGAGCTCCCCCTGCGCCAGGCCCTCACTGCGCTACGACCTTATACACCACCTTCAGCTCTTCTGGAGGCCCGGACGGCCGAGGGTTCGGAGGCTTGAGTGACAAAGCGATGCCATGCCCACTGCACTAGCCAGTACTGGGGCAGGCTGGGTTTTGTTCCCAGAGGTCACCTGCCATCACCCTGACCTGTGCTCAGGTGACCCAGAAACCTGCTAGCTTCAAGTGACCAGGACGGAGTTTCCAGCAGAAATGACAGGGCAGACGGCCGGGTTCCGGGCCAGGCCCTGGAGGAGGAAGAAGCAGGGACGGCAGATGGCAGCACTGATCCTTTTCGCTGACGGGCCTCCCGCAGTGCACACCTTGTCACGTCAGAGCAGGGCACACGCCATCTCTGCCTTTCTCCTCCCTAGACCCTGACTCAAGCCCAGGACAAGACCCGCTGGCTGCCACCCAAACCTACTGGGTTGGGGACTGTGGGAGCAGAGGGACCAAGGTCCTCGGCTGTTCCCGCAGACTCCCAGGGGCTGGGAGCGACGGGAAGGTGCCTGCCCACCTTCCATTATCACGGTGGACTCTGGCCCTGGCCCTCCAGACCGAGGGTGCAGAGGCAAGGCGGGCAGACCCCAGGAGGCTGGCTTCCGGGTTAGGTCCCCAAGGCAGCCAGTGCAGAGGCCACCGGGCCACTGGAAGCTAGTTTGCCACAACCTCCTGACTTCTTCAGGGCCTCAGCTTCCTTAGGGCCATCCCTAAATCACAGGCCTGTCCTGGGGACCAATAAGTGCGTGAAAGCCTTTGTCACCACACTGCCAGGAAGCTTCCAGTCACTCACTGCTCAGTGAGTGTTTACTGAGAGCAGCAGCGCCAGGCGCTGGAGCGAAGCAGGGCTGGGAAGACAACGCTTCCGGTGTTGTCATGGAGCTCATTCAAAGGTGGTGGGGGAGATCCCACTGTGGCTCAGCGGAATAAGACCCTACATAGCGGCCTTGAGGATGCGGGTTCCATCCCTGGCCTCAATCAGTGGGTTAAGAATCCGGGTTGCTGAGAGCTGCGGGATAAGTCACAGACACGACTCGGATCTGGCGTTGCTGCGGCTGTGGTGTAGGCCGGCGGCTGCAGCTCTGGTTAGACCCCAGCCCGGGAACCTCCATATGCCGAGCGTGGGGCCGTTGAGGGAGGGAAAAAAATGAAGGTGATCAGGGCAGAAGTGGGGAGTTACTCGGTGGGGTTCGACTTATGCAGCAGGTCAGGGAGGGCTCAGGGAGGAGCTGTGGTCCAGGAGGTGTGGGGGGCGGGGCAGGGAACACAGGGGGCCTGGACAGGGGGGACCAAGGGCAGGGGGCAGGAGGAAGTGAGACCAGGGAAGTGACTGGGCTTTTGGCTCCCATGGGCATTGGTGGCCATGGAGAAAGGTCAGGGTGATCAGGAGAGAAATGGCAGCATGGTGGGGAGTTCCTGTCGTGGCACAGTGGAAGCGGATCCGACTAGGAACCATGAGGTTGCAGGTTCGATCCCTGGCCTCGCTCAGTGAGTTAAGGATCCGGTGTCGCCATGAGCTGTGGTGTAGGTGGCAGATGTGGCTCGGATCTGGCGTGTGGCTGTGGTGTAGGCCGGAGGCTGTAGCTCTGATTGGACCCCTAGCCTGGGAACCTCCGTATGTCGCGGGTGCGGCCCTAAAAGGACAAAAAGACATGGATCCTGTGCCAGGCGTGGAAGTTCCCAGGCCAGGGATCAAACACGTGCCACAGCAGTGGCCTGAGCCACAGCAGTGACAGTGCAGATCTTTAACCCACTGTGCCCCAAGGGAAGTCCTGAGTGGGAGTGTCTTGAGGCCTGGGGGCTGGCAGGAGTGGTTGCGGGTGGCTGAATGGAGGAGGCGACTGAGACTCAGGGGGCCAACCCAGAGGAGAGGTGGGGACGTAGGGGAGGGAGGCCGTGGGCGTGGCCAGGTCAGGGAGAGGAGAGACCCAAATGTTGACCAGCTAAGCTGGACTCTGGCCTTGGGCCCTTGGAGCCACTCTCAGGGGAGGGGGGGAGGGGTGCAGGGCCACGTGCTGGAACGAGTGCCCCGCAGGCCTGAAGCAGAAGCAGGGAGACCAGGTCGGAGGTGGCGGTGGGGGCTCCCAGGTTTCCAGCCGGGCAGGTCGGCAGGGGGAGCCGGGGCTGGCGGCAGAACCCGGGGCTGGCCATCGTATGGGGCTGGTGGAAGGGGAGAAGAGGAAGGGCCGTGCAGCGACCGACGAGGAAAGGCCACGTGATCGTGAGCCCCCTTGAGGGGTCCCTGTCCCAGGCCGAGGCCAACCCCCCGTCCCAGTGGCTGACACACACACTGGTTTCCTTCCCCGCCCAGGGAGCCCTCGAGTCGGCAAGATCGTCATGGCCGCCGCCGCCAAGCACCCGACGCCCGTCACGCTGGAGCTGGGGGGCAAGAACCCCTGTTACGTGGACGACGACTGCGACCCCCAGACCGTGGCCAACCGCGTGGCCTTGTTCCGCTATTTCAACACCGGCCAGACCTGCGTGGCCCCCGACTACGTCCTCTGCAGCCCAGAAACGCAGGCGCGGCTGCTGCCCGCCCTGCAGAGCGCCATCTCCCGCTTCTACGGCGACGACCCCCGGGGCTCCCCCGACCTGGGCCGCATCATCAACCACAAACATTTCCAGCGGCTCCAGAGCTATCTGAGCTGCGGCCGCGTGGCCATCGGTGGCCAGAGCGACGAAAGCGATCTCTACAT
>PVHT021183668.1:1727738-1740157 GCA_004024745.2 Catagonus wagneri | reverse complement strand
GGCCGCGTGGCCATCGGTGGCCAGAGCGACGAAAGCGATCTCTACATCGGTGAGTCATGCGCCCCCCGCCCCCCCACCCCTCCAGGGCCTCTCCACGCTGGAGCCCCGAGTCTGGGCCTGGCCTGAAACCTCTGGCCCTGAGGCTCCCTTCACCCCACGGCTGGAGCCCAGCCTGGTCCACAGAATCTCTGGTGCCACGACTCTGTGACACGTGTTCCAGGCTGCTGCGGCCTGACACCAGGACCCAGCGACTCCACACTGCGGCCCAGCCTCCGGATTCTCCGAGCTCAGACCCCGGACCTCCAGGGCTCCCGGGAGCTCGGATTCCAAGCTCTGTCCCACGACCTGCGGCTCCCGGGGGCCGGGACCCCAGGTCCTCCGAGCCCACGGTTCCTGGTTCTAACCCCCCACGGCCCATCCTGGACCCCTGCCATGCTGTGAACAAAGCAGCCTGTCCCCCGGGCCGCATGGCTCAGAGGGCGACACCGCGGCCTCCAGCAGGCCGGGCCCTGGGCCCTCCGACTCCCGGCTCTGAGACCCGTAGGCCCACAGCTGACTGGTGGTCTGGCCCCACGGGCCCCGGGCAGGCTGGGGAGCCCCTCGCCGCCACTTCTCGGGGGCGGGGGGAGGCTTCGCTGGAACCTCCCTGAGCCCGGAGCCCGCCCGGGCTGCCTGGGCCCTGCCCGAGGCCCCGGCGCTGGGGCTGAGCCGTCCCCTGTGCCCGGCAGCGCCCACGGTGCTGGTGGACGTGCGGGACACGGAGCCGGTGATGCAGGAGGAGATCTTCGGGCCCATCCTGCCCATCCTGAACGTGAGGGGCCTGGACGAGGCCATCGACTTCATCAACCGGCGGGAGAAGCCCCTGGCCCTGTACGCCTTCTCCAACAACAGCCAGGTGGGGCCGGACAGAGGCGGCAGCAGCACAAGGGGAGGTGGCTCTGGGACCAGAGTGGTTCAAGGGCCCGGCAGGAGGGTGGGGTCCCGGTTGCTCAGGGGCAGTCACGGGAGCTCTGGGACGGTGGCACTCTTGGCTCTGTCCCTTTCCTTTCTTCTGGGAGCAGCAAGGGCTCCCCTCCAACTCTAATCTAGGCCACATTCTCATGGTTTTAGTGGGGGGCTCTCCAGGGTCTTCTCCTGGGACCACTATCCCCTCCAGGTCGGCCCCTTCCTCCATTCTTCCTCATCATCTCATCCTGGTGGCCACAGTGTCCCCACTCAGTGCCTGGCTTGTGGAAGGCACACACTGGGATGGAGCACCTGGGGGAGCCCCAAGAATGAGCCCTGGCCCCCTGGCCCTCCCTGGGTGTCCTGCGCTACCCGAGCCCCTGGGGGCAGCCTGGGAGGCTCAAGGGTGCATGTGCAGTGTCCCCGGCTCAGGACATACCTTCCCCTCCCCCAGCACCCCGAGATGATACCCCACCCACTGGGCAGTGCTTTGTTTTTTGTTTTTTTGGCTTTTTTTTTTTTTTTGCCGTTCTTGTGGCATGTGGAAATTCCCAGCCCAGGGCTCAAACCTGCGCCGCAGCAGTGACAATGCCAGATCCTTAACCCACTGCACCACCAGGAAACTCCTAGATAAACTTTTTATTTTAGAATAATTTTCGATTTGCAGTAAAGCTGCAAAGATGGTTCAGGGAGTTCCCACTACCCCAGTTTCCCCCACCTAAGGGCCCTTACGTTGGTTAAAACTAAGAAACCGGAGTTCCCGTTGTAGCTCAGTGGAAACAAATCTGACTAGCAACCATGAGGACACAGGTTCGATCCCTGGCCTTGCTCAGTGGATTAAGGATCCTGCGTTGCCGTGAGCTGTGGTGTAGGTCACAGACGCTGATCGGTTCTGGAGTGGCTATGGCTGTGGCTGTGGCTGTGGCATAGGCTGGCGGCTACAGTTCCAACTCTACCCCTAGCCTGGGAACCTCCAGATGCTGCGGGTGCAGCCCTAAAAAAAAGGGAAAAAGAAAAAAGAAACCAATACCGGTGAATTACTGTTCACCAGACTCCAGGCTCGATTTGGAGCATGTCAGTTTTTCTTTATTCCCAGGACCCCGGCCAGGCGCCCACACCACATTTAGTTACCCCACTCCTCTGGTCCCCTGGTGGCCGTCTCTCAGCTTGAGGAGTGCTGGCCAGCTCTCCTGCAGAATGTCCCGTCTCAGTGGTCTGTTGATTCTCTCAGACCGACCCCTGGGCCGGTCCCTGTGCATCTTGTCAGGGGTCCACGAGGTCCACGTGTCACTGGTGAAGTTCACCTTCACCACTGGCCAAGGTCGTGTCCGGCACGTGTCTCCAGCAAGGAGTGACTCTATTTCCCTTTCCTCCGTCTCTTCTTTGGGGAGCGAGTCACTGAGTCTGGCCCGCCTTCCGTGGGAGGGGCTGTGATTGTGCCCCGCCTGCTGCAGGCAGGATATTTACATGTGTTACCTGGAATCTATAGGGAAGGCAGGGGTCCTGATTTAGTCTTTATATCAGCGTGGACTCCTGGTCACCTGCTTTAATCTCCCGGTAACAACCCAGTACCAGCTTACTTGTTTCCTAGCTCAAGTTGTCCTGGCTTTGGGCACCGGTTGCAGCTATGACCCTGACACCTGCCCATCCTTCTGTTTTTTGTTTTGGTCTTTTTGCCTTATCTAGGGCCGCACCCACAGCATACGGAGGTTCCCAGGCTAGGGGTCTAACAGGAGCTGTAGCCGCCGGCCTACACCACAGCCACAGCAACGCGGGATCCGAGCCACGTCTGCAACCCACACCACAGCTCACGGCAACGCCGGATCCTTAATCCACTGAGCAAGGCCAGGGATCGAACCCGCAACCTCATGGTTCCTAGTCGGATTCATTAACCACTGAGCCACGACGGGAACTCCATCCTTCTGTTTTCTGACCACTTCCTTCCTTCCTTTCGGGCTCAAGTGGTATTTTCCTTGCTCAGCTCTAGAATCAGCCGTTCCTCCAAGAAGCCCTGGTTTATCTGGAGAATGTTAATTTCAGAAAACGCTACATGGGTGTTTTGAAAGGGGGGGGTCATCTGGCAGAGTGGCTCTCGAGCTTCTCCAACTGCCTAGCACTGTGCCCGGGGCACATGGTGACACCAAAGACACATGTCTCCCCCCACGTGACCTGCCCTGACGCCTCACCAAGCGCCGATGTGTCGTCCAGCTCCGTCTTCTCTTGCTGAGACCGCCGGTCTCACGAACCTGTTGATGGGGGCTCCACTCCACCCACCAGCAGACAAGCCCTGACCTCGCTGTTACCTGGGGGGTCACACGCTGTAACTACCGCCAAGTTTGCAAGACAGCCACGTTTTCGTGCAATGGCTATTTCATGTCCTCTACTCTTTTTTCCCCCATTCTTGAAATACATCTGTAGACTGAAGGGGAAGGGCCCTCATTAATTCAAGTTCATGTTTCTTTTTTTTTTGCCTTTTTTTGGTCATTTTAGGGCCGCACCCGCGGCATGTGGAGGTTCCCAGGCTAGGGGTCTAATCGGAGCTGTAGCTGCCGGCCTATGCCACAGCCACAGCAACACAGGATCCGAGCCGCGTCTGCGACCTACACCACAGCTCATGGCAACGCCGGATCGTCAACCCACTGAGCAAGGCCAGGGACCGAACCCGCAACCTCATGGTTCCCAGTCAGATTCATTAACTACTGAGCCACGATGGGAACTCCAAGTCAAGTTCATGTTTCTAAAATAAATCTCAACATCTGCCCCTGCCGCCCACAGCACAGCTCCCCCCGACCTCCGCCAGCCGCTTCCCTGCCCACCAGGGGACACCTCCTTGCTCCTGCACCTTCCATGTCCCCGGGAGGATGCTGGATTTCCGGCCTCTGCCTCAGGCCTGAGTCTGGGTCTGCAGCCACCTGAGCAGGTCACACGCGAAGGATGCTTGAGAAATGTCTCCAGCTGGGAGTTCCCGTCGTGGCTCAGTGGTTAACAAATCCGACTAGGAGCCATAAGGTTGCGGGTTCGATCCCTGGCCTTGTTCAGTGGGTTAGGGATCCAGCGGTGCCGTGAGCTGTGGTGTAGGTCGCAGATGCGGCTCGGATCCCGCGTTGCTGTGGCTGTGGCAAAGGCCCGCAGCTACCGCTCCTGTTAGACCCCTAGCCTGGGAACCTCCACATGCTGTGGGTGCGGCCCTAGAAATGGCAAAAAGACAAAAAAAAAAGGAAAGAAAAAAATGTCTCCAGCTGGGGGTGGGGAGCAGGTCACCCAAGCACCCCCTTCAGCTCACATGGTGGCCTCAGGCCCTGCGAGGGGTCCCAGGGCCCTGAGGGGCCTGGGCAGAGCCCCTGGGGCCCCGACAGCTCCACCACCGGCCTGACTGCTGCTTCTCTCCCAGGTGGTCAAGCGGGTACTGGCCCAGACCAGCAGCGGGGGCTTCTGCGGGAACGACGGCTTCATGCACATGACCCTGAGTAGCCTGCCTTTCGGAGGAGTGGGTAGGTGCCTTCTCTAAGTGGGACTTGATCGACCGGTTCTGCAGCGCCCCCTCCCTAGTCCCCTGTAGAGTCTGAGGGAACATTCCACACCTGTCTCTGCAGTTACATATGTAGGTACACAATTGAGGGTTTGGGGGTTTTTTTCCCTTTTTCTTTCTAGGGCCCCACCTGTGCCACAGTTTGGGGCAACGCCAGATCCTTAACCCACTGAGTGAGGCCAGGGATTGAGCCAGAATCCTTACGGATACTACGCTGGGTTCTTAACTCACTAGGCCACAACAGAAACTCCTGGTTTTTACATATATTTTCCTTTTTGGCTGCACCCATGACATGCAGAAGTTCCCCAGGCCAGGGATTGAATCTATGCCATAGCAGTGACCAGAGCCACAAAAGTGACAATACTGAATCCTTAACCTCAAGGCCACTAGGGAACTCCCAATTTAGGTGTTTTTTGTTGTTGTTGTGGTTTTGTTTTGTTTTTTCCCAACAGCAAGCCTGTCAGCACACGCAACTGCCTAGGAATACACATTTAAAATTTTTTTTTAACTTTCCATCTTTCCTCCTGCTTTTTTTTTTTTTTAAGTACAATTACAATGTTTCAGGTGTACAGCAAAGTGATCGGGTTGTACACTCTTTTGCAGATCCTTTTCCATTATAGGTTATTACATGATACTGAATGCAGTTCCCTGTGCTCTACAGTGGGGCCTTGTTGTTGCCTATTTTATTTTATTTATTTTATTGCTTTTTAGGGCCGCACTCACAGCATATGAAGGTTCCCAGACGAGGGGTCTAATCAGAGCGACAGCTACTGGCCTACGCCACAGCCACAGCAACGCCAGATCCAAGCCACGTCTGCGACTTACACCACAGCTCATGGCAACGCCAGATCCTTAACCCACTGAGCGAGGCCAGGGATTGAACCCGCAACTTCATTGTTCCTAGTCGGATTCGTTTCCGCTGCGCCACGACGGGACCTCCGTTTCCCTGTTTTGCATAGAGCAGTGTGTACCTGTTAATCCCAAACCCCCAGTCCATCCTCCCCCCACCCCTGCCCACTCTTGGCCACAATCTACCCATCTTGCTCCAGCACCTGGCATCCTCAACACTTATTCGAGTGGGTGCTAGTGCGCGGCTCGAGGCTAAGCCCTTTATCCATTAGCATCTTGTGATGAGCCCACTTTACAGATGGAGAAACCAAGACAGGGTGGATTAGCCCAGACAGGTCATACCCTGTGACTGGCAGAGCTCAGATCTGTCTGATGTCCCCTCGGCTGGCCACTGGGGGCCTGACTGCCACATTCCCTGCCACCATACAGGCGCCAGCGGGATGGGCAGCTACCACGGCAAGTTCTCCTTCGACACTTTCTCCCACCACCGCGCCTGCCTGCTGAGCAGCCCTGGGCTGGAGAAGATCTACAGCATCCGGTATCCGCCCTACTCCCCACACAAACTGAGGGTGATGCTGATGGCCATGGAGACCCGCAGCTGCAGCTGCACCCTGCTCTGAGCCGGCTTCAGGCACCAGGGGACCCACCACCCCTCCCAGCTCACATCTGAGTCCTCTGCAGCCACGGCCACCTGGGGCTGGTGGAGATATGACTGGGGTCCTCGACACAGGAGGAAAAGGCCTGCCACGGCCACGGCCGGGGTCAGTGCTTGCCCTCCTCTCTCCTGGGGCTTCCCTTTTGGGGCCCCCAGCTAGGATGGGCCACAGTGCAGGAGCGTGGGAAATAGTGCAGTAACCTGCCCTTCTCCTCCCACCTTGGCCACCGTGTCCCCGGAGAGGAGGGCAGATGTGGGCACCTCTCAGCCACCCCCCTTTCTGTGGCGGGTGCAGAAGAGGCCCTGGCATCTGGTCCATGCCACGCCGTGGCCACACTGTGACCAGGGTCGTCCCCGCCCTCTCTGAGGCTGTTTCCCCATCTACGGAGGAGGTGATGAACAACACCTCCAGAGGTCACTGCGAGGATTAAATCTCGGAGCTGAATTGCTGACTCCAAGCGTCCTGTCTCCTCACTTGGGTGGGTGAGGCTGCCCCCGCATCTCTCCCCTACCTCTCCCTCCAGGTCAGGCTGATGAGACACCTGCAGTAGGACTCCCCTTCAGCTCAGGCCTCTTGGGAGCTCTGGTTGTGCTCCTGTCCCCCAAGTGGCTGGCCCTGGGCCCCTCCGCCTCAGCGTGTCCCAGGCTGGACTCTTCCCTATCCTGCCCATCCTGCCGGGCCCAGAGGCCCTGGTGTGGTCCCCCATCCACTCAGTCACCAGAGCCAAACTCCTGGGCCTCCTGCTGGACACTCCCTTGTCACCTCCCAGGTCCCATCTCTGAACAACTCCAGAAGAATCTATAACGCTGCCGAACTTCCCCAATGCACACACTGATTGCTGTGCCCAGGCCCAGCCCTTCTCATCGGCGCACCCACTGATTTTCACCGGGCCTGACCCCCTTCAGAGGCTCCCTCTGGCAAACAAGTCTGGACCCTTAACAGTCCCTTGGAGGCTCTGCCTTGGCTCCGTGTGTGCCCCCGTCTCCCAGCCTGTCCTTGTCCTCTTCGAAGGCACTTGAGGTGTCCTTGAGCAGACCTCCGCACTGACGCTGAGCATGTCCTCTGGCCCTTCTTGTTCTGCCCGACTCCTCTTTACTGTCTGTTTGGATAGCACTTCCTCCAGGAAGCCCTCACTGACCAATTTCCACTCCCTCCAACACGGACGACCTCGGGGACCTTCTCAGAAATGTCCGCAGCCTCTAGGATCCCTCTGCCACACAATTCATTGGGAGAAAACACGGCTTTGGTGGCCGTTGAGGGACGAGGCTCCGAGTCATATAGATCCAAGAACCGTTCTGGCGGCCACACTTAGCAGCTCTAAGGCTTGGACCAAGTTATCACACAAGCCGGTGCCTCGGTTTCCCCATCTATAGAGCGAGAACAATCGTTCCTCCACATAGGGCTCCGTGAGGATTACATGAAACCGCTCGGGTGAAGTTTTAGCCTGGAGCGGGCACGGCTCCCGGACGTAATTACGCGCGGCGATTCTCATCACCGCTATCACACACGCCCGCTTCCTCCTCCGGCCCAGGATGCCGAGTCCCGAACTGAAGCAGCTTCCTTAAACCACGCCTCGGATGTCCCGCCTCCAAGAAACCGGGAGTCCAGGTTCTTTAGCCTCCCGAATCCAACGCGGGGGCGCTCTACAGCACTTCAAGCGCCTGCTCTCCCCAGCCAATCGGATTAAAGATTGTCTTTGATCCCGCCTCTTTCGGCTGCACAAGCCAATCAGATCACACTATGAAGAGTCAGCGTGGAAAAGGCCAAGCCTGCTGGCCCAATGGAAGCGTCCCAGAAATGTAGGCTCCGCCTCTCGGCGGACAGGCCTCCTCCGCAAGGGAAGAAGCTACGGCGCTTCAAGGTGGGTGTTCAGGGCTCAACCGTTAAGGCCGAGTCTGGGCAGCGCGGCGTCGGGGGCGAGTGTGGGACCTCTGCTGGCCCCCCTGGCTCCGCGCCCCGGTTCAACTTGGCCCGCCCAGGACCCGCAGCCTCCGTGTCCTTGAGCGTGCAGCAGGCGGATCGGGAAGCCCTTACCCTCAGGGCGCAGGCGCCGCCCGCCTCCGTGGGGTCAGAGGTCGTGAGGAAGGTCGGGGAAGGAGCCGGGTTGGGCATCTGTCACTGAAATCGGCAAAGAGATGGGTCCTGTATAGGTCATAGGTCACAGGAGGGGCACTAATGAGCTCCGGTTGAGTGCCAGGGCTAAACCCTTCTTATCCTCCAGCTCCCATTTCACAGACGAGAAAACCCAAGGTCACTCCGCAGGCTGGGAGACAGTTCCAGAAGGGCCTCCATGCTGGGGAAGGGAATTGACCTGGAGGGTTATTTAAGCTTTTAAAGGGTTCCAGCAGGAGAGAGCTGGAGGTGTGAAGGGAGGGGTCTGGCCTGGGTTCACATCCTGGTCTCACCCGCTGAGCGTGTGACTGTGGGCAGGTGCCTTAACACAAGTGAGCTGTAGCTTCTCATCTGTGCCTCCCTCGTGGGGGGCGGGGGTTGTTCCTCATGAGGACAAAGTGACAGTGCACATGACCCCTAGCGCAGTGCTTGGCACGGGGAGCTCTCAGTAAAGGCTGTTGGCAGCGTTATCTGGGTCCGGCTGGAGGCTGGGAGGGGCTACACCTGGGAACAGGAAGGCCATCAGTGCCTCTGATCAGAATGGGGTTGAGTAGGGGACAAGATGACAAGGTGGTGCTGGGGTCAAGGGTCAGGGCTCCTGCAGTGCTGGGGGGCGGGCTGTCCATGACCCGCCTAAACTTCTCCCTTTCACGCCCACAGATGCGCTGCCTGAGCACGCCTATGCTGTTGCGGGCCCTGGCCCAGGCCACACGTGCAGGTAGGGCCCAGGGGCCTTTCCGGGGTTGGGGCTGGGCGCAATACCACCTGCCAGCATGAGGTCGCAGCTGCACAGCAGAACCCCTCTCCTTGCAGGACATCCTAGTGCCCGGACCCTCCACAGCAGCACGGTCGCAGCCACCTACAGTGAGTCCCATATGCCTCTAGTCATGGCGGGCTCCCCCCTCCCAGCCTCAGTTTCCACTCTGTAAAAGGAGGATGGTGATCGAGATTGAATATGGTCCATGGGGGCCGAGTCCTCATTGCAGGGTGTTGGGGAGGGGGTTCCCACTGGCTACGCAGTATTATTTCACAGCTTCCCTGCCCTGTGGATTCGAATCGGGAGCTGCCAGGTGTGAGCCTCGGGAGCCTGTGTTTCTTCATCAGGACCCCAATGCCCAAACCCCTTCCCGCCCCCATCAACTCCCGGCTTGGATGGCCACACAGGCACAGGGAGAAGCCAGCGAGGACTGCCCAGGGCCAGAGGCCAGCAGGGGACGGTGTGGTAAATGAACAGGCCCCTGGGGGGCCCAGCTGTTGCACCAAAAGGGGAGTCAGGCCTCATCTCCCTGAGCTGGAGTCCTGCAGGAGGGCCTGTGCCAGGCCCCCTGCCACTGCCGCCCTGCCCGCCTCCCCTGCAGAGTATGTGAATGTGCGCGAGCCCGCGATGGACGTGAAGTCGGTGACTGACCGGGCAGCCCAGACCCTGCTGTGGACCGAGCTCGTCCGAGGTGGGCCCTGGGCGGAGGGGCGAGGTGGGCTGGGGTGGGCACAGAGGTGTTAGGTGGCAGGCCCCTCCCACCACGCCCATGCCGCCCACAGGCCTGGGCATGACCCTGAGCTACCTGTTCCGGGAGCCGGCCACCATCAACTACCCATTTGAGAAGGGCCCTCTGAGCCCACGCTTCCGCGGGGAGCACGCGCTGCGGCGCTACCCATCCGGGGAGGAGCGTTGCATCGCCTGCAAGCTTTGCGAGGCCGTCTGCCCTGCCCAGGTGAGCCCCTGGCCCACCGGACCGCCCAGCTCAGCCCCTCCACTGGGAGTCGGGGGCGGCTGGGCCTGAACTCTGGGCCCCCTGCGAGGATGTGTCCCTAGGAAAGTCCCTTTCCTGCTCCGAGCCACACCCCTGTGAAGACTGGGAACGATGAGGCCTTGGAGCCGCCGAGGCGGTGACTCAGTGCAGTGAAGCGCCCACCCCTGAGCAGACCACATGACACGCGTGGCTCCTGCCCTTGGGGGTTTGGCCCACGAGTGAAACCCAGGGCTCGAGCCACGAGGTCGCGTCTGAGGGTCTCCGCTTCTACCCGCATGCAGCAGCGGTCTGAGGAGCCCTGCCTGTGTGCCCTTCACAGTGCCTGACCCAAGGACACAGGTGACATAGCCGAGGCCCTCGCTGCCCCTGGTGGCAGCTCCTTCGAGCCCCGAGTGTTCAGTTCTGCTGGAGGGGCCCCCAGGGACTGCGTGCAGTTAACTGCCTATTTCTTAGTGTAGAAACAGAAAGACACAACTGGACCGCCGGGTGAGTGCGCCCAGCAGGCACGGGAGGTACCCCCAGTCCACACAGCCGCCCCCTCCCAGCAGCTGCTCCAGGCCACATCTCTGTGACTCAGGACAGCTCCTGTCCAAGTCCTGGCTCATCTCCTGGCCACTCCCAGCTCCTCCAGGCCACAGCCTATGGCCTTGCTATTTCCACTCCAGGAGAGCCCTGAAAAATAGTAACAGTCATGCCCTCGAGGCAGTGAGGGCCGGCCCCGGACCAGGCACCGTGCCAAGCTCATGGCTGACACAAGTCTAGGAGGTAGGGGCTATTATCGCCATTTTTATAGATGAGGAAACAGGCACAAGGAGAGGAGGCTGCTAATCTGAGGTCCCACTCATTACATTCCTGGGGACATCCGTGGCCTTGGCCACGTCCCTTGAAGGTCCTTCCAGCTGTGGAAGGCCCCAGGCCACCCCGTCCTCCAGCAAGTACAGGGCTGCACCCGGGAACTGGGAGTCAAGGACCTGTCATTGAAGTCTGAGCCCTGCCCCGCACTTACTGTGTGGCTTTGGGAACCCCCTCGACCTCTCTGAGCCTCACTCTTCTCACCCGTTAAATGGGCATAGGTGGGTATAATTGGGAGGCTTGTTCAACAGACAGCCAGTAGTATTTGGGCATCTTTTACAGGTGGGACCCCTCAGGGCTGCAGGTGCTATGGCGAACAAAGCAGGCCACAGCCCTCTCCTCCTAGGACTCAGGTCCTGAGGCAGGAGATGCTGGCAGTGAACAAACAGGAAAGCCAGCTAGGGCAGCACTCAGAGGCCCACTGAACAGCTGTGCCAGGCAGCCTGTTGGGAGAGGAGCCAGGAAGGGCACCAGCAGGCTGAGAGTGGGTGACAGAGGGTCCACTCTCTAGGCCCCCAGGGACCGGTCCCCCAGGAGTGGGGGTGAGCAGTAGTGGGGGGTGGACCCAGTGTTTGGGGCCGGCGTGGCTGGCAGGTGACCTGCACCCCACCCCCGCCCCAGGCCATCACCATCGAGGCTGAGCCACGGGCGGATGGCAGCCGCCGGACCACGCGCTATGACATCGACATGACCAAGTGCATCTACTGTGGCTTCTGCCAGGAGGCCTGCCCCGTGGACGCCATCGTGGAGGTGAGCGGGGCCCACGGCGGTGGGCGGGGAGGGCGGGAGGAAGCTTCTGGAAGGGGCCTGACGCAGCTGCGCCACCCGCCCCCTCCCCAATCGCAGGGCCCCAACTTCGAGTTCTCCACGGAGACGCACGAAGAGCTGCTGTACAACAAGGAGAAGCTTCTCAACAACGGGGACAAGTGGGAGGCCGAGATCGCCGCCAACATCCAGGCCGATTACCTTTACCGGTGACTTGCCCAATAAAACCGCTCTGCCCTCCCCACCGCCTCCCTCATGAGTGCGCTGTCCGGGTTGAGACCGTCTGCAGCCTGGCCACAGCCTGTGGATTCCACCACAGGATCAGATCCTCAGACAGAGTCATCATCTGTGTGACGTTGCGGGCCCCGCCGGGACCTCCTCGGGGCTGGGTCCCAGCTCACAGCAGCCTGTTGCTCACACATCCTCCTGGGCAAACTCCCCAGGGCTCAGCAGGCTGCAGGCCAGCTCAGGTCCACTGTCCCCTAATCCTGGGTGTCCGAGGGGTGGGGCCACGGCCTAGCAGTTCAGGATTCAGCATTGTCACTGCTGTAGCTCAGGTTCGATCCCTGGCCTGAGAACTTCCACGTGCCGGGGGTGCAGCCAAAAAAAAAAAAGAATCCTAAGGACGGAAGGCCTCCCAAGGCCCCAGGCTGACATACAAGTAGCAGGAACCCGGAAGGGTCAGGACATCCTTATTGGAGGAGGGGGACCCTGCTCTGGGGGTGACAGTCACGAGGGGGTGACACAGGCCCTGCTGCCTCTGAGCTGGCTTTGCCTGTCCTCAAGCCACATCCCCTTTCCTCCTGCTGGCCCGGCTTCTGCTGCTGGGGACTTCCTGCTTTGCATTCTCAGCAAAGTAATGCCTCTCCTGGGGCCGCACGCGAGCCCAGTGCCGGTGGAGTTGCCAAAACAGCCCCCGTTAACCTGGGGCTAAGGAGTGTGAGAGGATTTCACAGGCTC
>PVHT021183668.1:1663048-1727638 GCA_004024745.2 Catagonus wagneri | reverse complement strand
CGCGTGCTAGCAAGTTCAAGGCTCTGAGAAGGCCTGCAGTAAATAAAACCCAGCTTTTGCCCAGCTCATGCCCAGGGAGCCCCTTTTCTCAGATCCCCTGCTGACCCCTGGACTGGCTTTCCAGGCCAGCATGGGCCATCTGATGCAGAAGTGGCCCAGGACTTGTGTGGGCCCCACCACTTGCTGAGGTTTGGGGGGCCCCCTACAACCCACAAAATGGCACAGAGATGAGAAGTGCAGGACTAGAAAGAAAGGCGAGCCCAAGGAGTGTCCACGAGTCTGGCACCGCTAGTCCTGGTGGCTGCTGGGAATCTCCAAAACCAAGGCAAGATGTAAGAGACAGGCTTTAAGACCCTAAATCACCTCTTCTAATTTTGCTTTTCTCGGACACAACCAGTATTGGACACTTGACCTGGAGCCTGGATCTGTATTCGGGTAGACAGAGAGCTTTGAGTTGAAATGGCTGAGACTGTCCAGCTCCTGACTTGATCCCTGCCTTACGAGGGGCCACGGTGCTTCCCCCGCACTGAGGCCTCCACTGCCACTCTGGCTGTGTCAGCGTTCCTCCTTGAAGAGAGCCCTGCCGTGCCCCAGAAGGTGTCCCCCACCTTTCTAAGACGTTGGCCGTGCTGGTGACTTGGTTTCCAGCCCCCCTTCCCCACTCTTCAGAGGCCCTTGCCCTGTGGGCGTTCAAGGATCACCAGAGGCCCCTTGTCACTCTGGTCCCCAGTGGCTACAGCCTCGACCTGTCCAAAGCGCAGGCCGCTGGACAGCCGTGAGCCCCAGGCTGGTGCTGGGATGGGACAAACGGCGTGGAGCTGAGGAGCAAGGTCACCGGACACGGCCAGCCACAGGAGGGACAGGGCAGGGCGCTGCCCGGTGCCTGCTGGGTTCGGGGCCCTTGGCCTGGCCCTCAGGTGCCCTGCTGCCACTGAGGAAAGCAGCCACCCACTTCAGGGCGCAGACACTGTCCAGGCCCCTGTCCTGGGTCCACAGAAGCAGGAAGGTGTAAGGACCTGTATAACTGGTCTCACGCCAGGGCCGAGGGAACTCAGAGGTGGGGAAACGTGGCCTGGGGCCCCAGGTCTGAGCGTATGGGCTCCTGTCCCGTCCGCCATGGCCCCAGTGAGCCTTCTCGGGGCTGGAGACGCATCCTGTGGCCCGGAGTTGGGCTCGGGCTGGGCACCTCCCCAGCCCCCGGGCCGTGTAGACGGCGCCGGTCAGCGTCTCTCCTCTCCGGCTCCTCCGGCCTCCCAGCCCCGCCCCCCGGCCGGGTTCCGGCTCCAACGCCGTCCGGGTGCTCGGGCGGTCCGGGGGCGGGGCTGCTCTGGCCCCGCCCCATCCCCGCCCCATCCCCGCCCCGCCCGCCGGGAAAAGTGAGTTGCGGGGGCGCCGCGGCGGGGAGCGCCGAGTCGCGAGTGCAGAGCCGAGCAGCGCCGCGTGCAGCCAAGCCCGGGGTGAGTCCCGGAGCCGGGGGCTGCAGAGCCCCCAGCTCTGCCTGCCGCCCTCGCTTCCCTCTGCCCCGGAAGGGAGTCAGGGCGTCCCCACCCAGCTGGGTCACTACAGGCGGTTCAATCCGCCCGGCCCGCCGGGCGTCGGGCCTTGCCGGGGACCACAGAGGCAGCTGGCCGAAGAAAGAGGAGGAGATTTAGGTGTTATCGCCTGTAACCACTAGTATTGAGCTCAGCTGTGCCGGGCCAGGTGACGCTCAGAGCTTTCACTGCTGCATCTTCCTGGGAGGGAGAGACCCATTTTACAGATGAGGAAACTGAAGCCCACCCAACTAGGAAGAGGCAGAGCTAGAGAGGAAAGCACAGACCCTCTCGGCCAGCCCAGCTCATCAAGGCGGGCCAGGGGCTCAGAGGAGAGATCTGGTGGGTTTCCGGAGAGGCCGGCCTTAGCCTTCGGGCCCCCCCAGGGGAGCAGGAGGAGAGGCGCACAGAGTGGCTAGTCTGGATCCTGAAGGAACAAGGCACCTTCATTTGCTTTGTAAATATCGTTAGCTGGGGTGGCCCCAGGTCCAAATCGGGACCAGGGAAGATGGGGCGAAGGGGAGGAGCCAATGGCGGCCTGAAACGCTAGGGGAGGGGTCTGACCAGGTGCCTGCACACCTGTGCGGCTTGTCCCACCCAGAGAAAGTGCCCAAGCCCCAGGTCCCTGTGAAGCAGGGGTAACAGGCCGAGCTAGTCACAGCTGCTGCCCCTCCTGGGTCCCCAGACCTAGCTCCCCACACCCCCCATGCGGCCAGCCCAATCTTTTGGGACTTTTGGGGCAGAGAAACGCTCTCCCTTGAGCATATATTGTGGGCTGGGACTTCCAAACCTGCAGCCCCAGGCCCGGCTCCTGCCTGGCTTGGCTCCCTGCTGACCCGTCTATAAAATGGGGCTACGGCGCCCCCTTCCCCAGGGACTGCTGTTAGAGTCAAATGAGGTGACAGGGGTGAAGGGCTTACATGGGGGGCCCTTGGTTATTTTTATCTCCCCACCCAGGTCCTGTGTGCTGCGGTGGCCAAGTCCCATTCACCCGAAGAGGAAGTGGCGGCCCAGAGAGGGTGAGCGACTCCCCAAGGTGACACGGCCAATCACAGCTTGGGTAGGGCCCTGAGCCTGGTCCCTGGCTCTCTTCGCCCACCCGTCCCTGTTCCTGTTCGGGTCTGGTGCGGCTCTCTCTCTCCTCTCAGCTCCCGGCTGGGGAGGGGGCTGCTTTGCTGTTTACACCTAAACCAGGCCCGGGGTTGGGGGGGAGTGACCCGCTGGGCGGGCCCCAGCCCGCACTTGGCCTCCCAATGTTCACCCCCTCCGAGGGGGCCCTCACGGGTGCCTGTCCCCTCCCCCTCTCAATTTTGAGAGCTAAGGAAACTGAGTCCCACAGAGGGGAAGGGGCCGGCAGTGGGCGCCAGGCACAGAGCCGTGGAGTCCCGCCTTGTGGCTGGGCATCTGCAGGGCTCGTTGGGAGCCACCCTGGCCCCTCCCTCCAGGCGTTTGAGCAAAGCCCAGCCTGGCCAAGCCCTTCCTGCCCTCTCACAGTTTCCAGAGTTTCACTTTCCTTGATTTCGACACCTCCCCTCCCCACGAGACACCTCCCCTCCCCACGATGCCAAGGGTCCCCCCTTCACAGCACCTCCCCCCCAGTTCTCTCTGCCCTTCCTGGCGGAGGCCCGCACCCCCTCAGCACACCGACACCGCAGGGACGGAGGAGGGCTCTGGCTGCGCGCGGGGACAGGCCACCCCTCAGCCCGGGGGCTCCCTGTCGCAGATGCTCCCTGGCAAGGAAAGGCGGGGGCTCCTGGTCCCGCAGTAAGGAGGCCAGTGCTGGAGGTGGCCCTTGGCCTGGGGCCCCAGGCATGTACAGGATCTCAGGAGAGGGCAGGTCCCAGAGGAGGGGCAGCGGGGGTAGAGGCCAGGCGCGACGAGAGCCGCTGTCTCCAGGAGCCGCCAGGGGTGGCGGGCCAGGGTCTCAGGGCAGAGCCAGCTGGAAAGGAGCTTGACGTTGGACTGCGGGTCGGGCTGTGGGGTCAGCCAGGCCAGGCTCCACTCAGCACCCCACTGAGCCATCCCAGGCCCCAGTTTCCCCATCTGTCCGCCAGGGGTGGCAGCGGTACCTTGCAGGATTGCGTGAGCGCAGAATTCCTGGGTGGGGGGTGGAGGGGCGCCTGCCGCCTGCCCCCGACTGAGCCCCCACCCCCTGCTCACCCCGCAGAACCATGGGCTCCATGTTCCGGAGTGAGGAGGTGGTTCTGGTCCAGCTTTTCCTGCCCACCGCCGCCGCCTACACCTGCGTGAGCCAGCTCGGGGAGCTGGGCCTCGTGGAGTTCAGAGATGTGAGTGGGGCCGGGGTGGGCGCGGGAGGAGGCCTCGTGCTTGGGCGTCCCGGCGGTGGACCGTCTGCCCCGTCCTGGCCCCCGGCCCTGCTTGAGTCCTGGCAGCCTCTGCTCTCGGCTTTACTCAGGGCCAAGGCCACCCCGCCCCAGCCTGGGTTCCGCCAGGCCACATGAGCCCCGCCTCGCTCTTCCCAGGTCACGCAGGGTCTGGTCTGTGTTCAGCTGGGCGTCTGGAGGGGGATAGTGTGCTCGGCACCTCTGGGGGGAGGCGGCCAGGCCTGGACCCTTGGCGGGGGTTGCTTCTTGGCCCCTTGCCTGGGAAGCTGACCCCTCCGTGCGGCAACCACAGCTCAACGCCTCGGTGAGTGCCTTCCAGAGACGCTTTGTGGTGGATGTGCGGCGCTGCGAAGAGGTGGAGAAGACTTTCAGTGAGTTGGCCCCGGGCTCATAACCCAGGCAGGCTTCCTGGAGGAGGTGCCAGTCGAACTCGGTCTGAAAGGGAGAGTCCAAGGCACCCACAGGGAGAGCAAAGGGAGGGCTGGGCCAGGCCCTGCAGAGCCAGGACAGGGCAGCTGGGATCTGTGGGGTGTTGTCAGAGATGGGGCAGCCTTGGGTGAGCTGAGCAGAGGGCCCAGGCCAGGGCTGGCTTGCAAGAGGCCCTGAATCCAGAGGAGGAGCCTGAGACTTTGTCCTGTGGGTGCCTGGAGCCACCCAGAGGTTTCTAAGCAGGGCAGAGGCATGGGCAGAACTTTCTCTGCTGCAGCTGGACTGGGGTGTGCAGAGGCCAGGTTCTTAGGTTGCGTGCCCCCAAGAAGCAGCTCCTTCTTGCACCTGGACAAGAGGGACCCCTTCCCTGGGTCCTGTTCTGGAAACTTCTCCCAGGCGGCCCCTGCAAGGTGGGAAGATACAGCGTGTCTGTTTAATGCTTAGCTTGACTGATGGATTTTAAGTAGCAAGGCAGGTCCCCTGTGAGCCAGCTGGGCGCCCTTGTCTCAGGCCCTGCAGTGCCAGGACCAACTGCCAGAGATCGCTGTGAGGCCCGGGCCGGGGGCTGGGGAGGGAGAGCAGCACTCAGGCAGGGGAGCAGATCTGCAGGGATGGAGGTTTAGCCTGAGGTTTTTCTGGGGGCTCGGTTAGCTGGTGGTCAGTGGAATTTGGGCGGCATTTAGAATCCCTAAACTCTAGCCAGCCCTTGGCTAACAGTGGCCATCAGTGGGTGGTGGTCCCTGAGCCTCCCCTGACACCCGTTCCTCTGCACCCAGCCTTCCTGCAGGGGGAGATGCGGTGGGCTGGACTGGCACTGCCTCTTCCTGAGGGGGTGCTGCTGGCACCCCCACCCCGTGACCTTCTGCGCATCCAGGAGGAGACGGATCGCCTGGCACAGGAGCTCCGGGACGTGCGGGGCAACCAGCAAGCCCTGCGGGCCCAGCTGCACCAGCTGCAGCTCCACTCGGCCGTGCTGAGCCAAGGCCATGGCCATGGCTCTCGGGTCAGCTCCAGCCCGGGTGGGGCGGGGCACAGGGAGGGGTGCCAGGCCCCACCTGGACTGGGGCTCATGGTGCCTCTTGGCTCCTAGTTGGCCGCCACCCACACTGATGCTTCCATGGAAAGGACGCCCCTGCTGCAGGCCCCCGGGGGGCCACACCAGGACCTGAGGGTCAAGTAAGCGAGGCGGAGATGTGCTGCCCTCCCGCCAGGCCGGGCTCGGACTCCTCGTCCAGTGCTCTCCCGCCCCCACCCTCAGATTGCCCCTTGTCTCCTCCCTCAGGCCTGGAACTTTCCTCACCTCACCCTTGGGGTTTTTTTTTTCCTCTCCTGTCCCTGCGTGGTGGACTCCTGCCTTCTCTGCGAGGGTGGGGGCAGTGTGCCTGGCTGGCCCTCCTGGGCAGGGCTTGGCCGGGGGTCCTGGCTGCGGCGGTGGTGGTGGTGGGGTCCAGGGGAGGTGGGAGCAGCCCTGCCCAGCCCGGCCTGGCCCCACAGCTTCGTGGCAGGTGCCGTGGAGCCTCACAAGGCCGCCGCCCTGGAGCGCCTGCTCTGGAGGGCCTGCCGCGGCTTCCTCATCGCCAGCTTCAGGGAGACAGAGCAGCAGCTGGAAGACCCCGTGACGGTAGGCGGGGCAGGGCCCCTCAGGCCGGGGCGGTGGGGGGCTCGGGCGGAGCCGGGACTGCGGGCTAAGTCGGTCCCCACTCGGCAGGGCGAGCCTGCGACGTGGATGACCTTCCTCATCTCCTACTGGGGCGAGCAGATCGGGCAGAAGATCCGCAAGATCACGGACTGGTGAGCCCCGCAGGTCCCCTGCTGCCCTCGTGCCCAGGCCCCTGCCTGTCACCTCCATCAAGCTTTCCTTTTGCCACACTGTCCCCGCAGGCTCCCTGTAGACTCAGCCTCTGAAGGGTTTGGGCCCCGCCCCTGCTCCACGCACACCACGCCCCCACCCCACACCCTACCCCCACCCCACCTCACCTCTCATCACCCCTCCTCCCTGCCAGCTTCCACTGCCACGTCTTCCCCTTCGCGGAGCAGGAGGAGGCCCGCCTCGGGGCCCTGCAGCAGCTGCAGCAGCAGAGCCAAGAGCTGCAGGAGGTGGGCATGTGGCCTGGATGGACCCCCGCCTTCCCTCACCCCGCTCCTGACACCCCAACCCCCACCCATCCCCCCTGCACCTCCCACCCCGCCCCTGACCACCCCTCTGGCCTCAGGTCCTGGGGGAGACGGAGCGCTTCCTGAGCCAGGTGCTGGGCCGGGTGCAGAAGCTGCTGCCGCCCTGGCAGGTGCAGATCCGCAAGATGAAGGCCGTGTACCTGGCCCTCAACCAGTGCAGCGTGAGCACCACGCACAAGTGCCTCATCGCGGAGGCCTGGTGCGCCACTCGCGACCTGCCCACCCTGCAGCAGGCGCTGCAGGACAGCTCGGTGAGCGTGGGGGGTCTCCGCCCTACCCTGCTACCAGGCAGGGGCCGGTTTCCTCACAACACATTCCCATTCCCGGTGCCATCAGTGCCAGGCCTGTGCCGGGGCTCACCCTCCTCCAGGAAGTCCACCGTGATGGCTCCGGGCCCAGCATGCCCTCTCCCTGCCCCGACTTCCCAGAGGCCCTGACGTGGGCTGTCACACCCTGGAGGTTGCACTGGGCGTTGAGTTAGAAACCAGGTTCGAATCCAGGTTCTGCAGGCACTCGGCCCTGCAACCTTGGGCCTATTGGAGGGAGCCTCGGGCTCATCTCTGAAATGGGCGTGCTGACCCTGCCTCCAGCTGTGGCAGTGGCCCCTCTCTCCTGGGCCACCTGGATGGGAAGCGGCACACTTCTGCTTCCCAGGTGACTTCTGGTCCAGTCTCTGGCTCTCCTTTAATCCGCCTGAGCTGGGGCACACGGGGCTGGTCATCCTATTTCTCAGGGGAGGAGGGGCTGCCCCAGGTCCCCTGGCTGCCACCCAGAGTCCCCACAGCGCTCCACATCTCCAGGTGGGCCGGACTGGGGCTCCGAGGGCCCCTGAAGACCCCTGCCCTCAGGCTCATCTGTCTGTCTGTCTGCCTGCCTGCCTGCCGGACGCCCCAGAGCGAGGCGGGTGTGAGCGCCGTCGTTCACCGTATCCCCTGCCGGGACATGCCCCCCACGCTCATCCGTACCAACCGCTTCACGGCCAGCTTCCAGGGCATCGTGGATGCCTACGGTGTGGGCCGCTACCAGGAAGTCAACCCCGGTGAGAGCCGCGGCGTCCTGCAGCGCAGGCCTTCCGGAGGCCTAGCTCCGTCTTGGGTGGAAGCTGTGTCCACACTGGGCCTGTCCCGCCCTCCTGAGATGGGAGGCACACTCTCCATCTTGCTCCCGGCGGCCCAGGGTGGGGCTTTGTGTTTTCCCCCGGCACTCGCCCACCGCAGCCTTTTACGAAGGAGCCAGCAGAGCTGTGGAGAGAATAGCGGCTTTGCAGTAGGCAAGGCCTGGGTTGGGGGTTTCTACTCACTTACCTGGATAAGTCTCTTAGCTTCTCTGAGCCTCAGTTTCCTCATCTGTAAAATGGGGACAACGGTACAGATTGGAGCAGTGCTGGGAAGGTTAACAGTTGCCAAAGGTTGCACATCACAAGCAGGTCCGCAAGGCCAAAGTCAGCCTGCTGATGTGCTTTGTGTGGCCACGTTGTGTTTTTTTCAGAGGGTTGAATTGGGTGCAGCCCTAGGTCGGGTTCTCCCAGAAGCAGACCCTGAGATGGGAACCCTGGTGGAAATGGCCTATTAAGGCAGAGGCTCTTGGGAGAAACCACGGAGGGACCTCAAGGGATGGGGAGCAGGCAGGGCAGGGAGAGCTGGGCAGGGCGTCCTGGGTGAAGTCCGGCCTCAGCCTGAGCCCGGGGGGAGCTCCGGAGCATAAAGGACATTTCAGTGTGTCTGTCTCACGGCTGAAAAGCAGGACTTTCAAATCCGACACCCTCAGTTGTCGGCCAGCCCCCGAGGCTGGGCAGCGAGACGCCTCTAGACGCATCTGCCTGGGTGCTTCCCGGCCTGGTGAGGCCCAGTGGGGCTCCCCTCGGCAGAGCGCAGGCCAGAGGGGTGCACAGGGCCGCACAGGGAGCTGCGGCCGCCCGGGCAGGGCGTCAGAGTGCCTGTGGCAGGTGCCAGTGTTGAAAGTTGGTGTTTTGGCAAAAATCTGCCTTTTCTCAAGACTTGGCAAAAAGTGAGAGACTGGGCTACGTGGTGCCCACTCACAACAGGCTGGAGCTGGGCAGTGACCATCCAGGGTCACTGGGCGGAGGCTGCAGGACGTTTCTGCCCAAAGGATGGGTATGGGGGTGGACCGTGATGAGGCCCCTTTTGGGAGGGGCTAGTCCTGGGCCAGGGGAGGCGTCCTGCCTCAGCTGGTGGACAAGAGGCAGGGTTTGGGGCCCCCAGGGTGGTCCGGGCAGGACATGAGGGTGGAATCTGGGTCACGTGTGGTCCCCTGAGGCCAGCTGACCCTGCAGGACCAGCGTCCGAGAGCTTGGTCGCTGCATTTCCTGTGCCCGTAGTTCCTGGGCGTTGGCGGAGGCCAGGCCGGTTAGAACAGGCCTGGTCGCCAGACATCCGCGGCTGATGCTATGCCAGCAGCTCTCGCGGCAGTAGCTCGGTGGAGGTTATTCTGGTTTATTAGGGCTACGGCAACAACGCGCCACAGGTGCCGGGGCTTAAGCAGCAGATATTTATGGTCTCATGGTTCTGGGGGCTGAGTCCGAGATCAAAGTGTTGGCTCCTTCCGAGGGCGGGAGAGAGACCCTGCTCCAGGCCTTTCTCCTTGGTTTGTAGACGGGCGTCTTCATTTGCGTTCTTCCAGTGTGTCCGTCTGTGTCCAGACCTTGCCTTTTTATAAGCACACCGGTCACACTGGACTGGGGTCCACCCCAATGAGCTCAGCTTCACCTGGTGACATCTGTAGAGGCTGTCTTTCCAAATACGGTCATTTTTAAGGTACTGAGGATCAGGACTTCCACATATTTTTTTTTTCTGGGGAGGGGGGACTACAGTTCAACCCACAACAGGGATGTGTGTTGGAATCGCAGCACCTATGAAAGGGTTTTCCTGTTTTACTGAAGGGAACCTGAGACCCCAGAGGTTAAGTAACCAACCTGAGCCTTCTGGAACTTGCCATGTGCCAGCCAGCACTGCCACTGGGCTCGCTATGCTCTGCTTAAAGTCCTTCTTGTAAATAATAATAGCTCAAACTGCCAACTTTATATTGAGTGTCTATGGTCTGCAGATACTGTCAGTGATAAACCCGTTTATAATCGCCCTGTAAAGTGGTGGTGTTGTTACCTCTGTTTTACAGATGGGGGAATGGAGGTTCAGAGAGGTTAAGACATTAGCCCAAGGTTGCACAGCTAGTAAGTGGCTGCGTCTTGAATGCAGACAAGGCGTCTGGCACCGCAGCCTGGGGTCCTGGAGCCCTGGAGGTTGGTGGCCTCTGTGGCGTCCTGGACGGGGACGGGGTGCGGCTGACCGCACGGCTCCTCTGCCCGCAGCCCCGTACACCATCATCACCTTCCCCTTCCTCTTCGCCGTCATGTTTGGAGACGTGGGCCACGGGCTGCTCATGTTCCTCTTCGCGCTGGCCATGGTGCTGGCCGAGAACCGGCCGGCTGTGAAGGCGGCGCAGAACGAGGTGAGGAGGGCGCGCCGGGCCGGGGCTGGGGGGGAGCCTGGCGGGCGCGGGCGCGGGCCAGCGCTCACGGCGCCCCCGCGCCCAGATCTGGAGGACCTTCTTCAGTGGCCGCTACCTCCTCCTGCTCATGGGCCTGTTCTCCGTCTACACCGGCTTCATCTACAACGAGTGCTTCAGCCGCGCCACGGCCATCTTCCCTTCGGGCTGGAGTGTGGCCGCCATGGCCAACCAGTCCGGCTGGAGGTGAGGCCCGCCGCACGCGCCCTCCGCCCCCAGGTCCCGAGGCCGCGGGGCCCCTGACCAGCCCGCCCGCCCCTGTTACAGCGACGCCTTCCTGGCCGAGCACCCTCTGCTCGCCCTGGACCCCAACGTCACCGGCGTCTTCCTGGGACCCTACCCCTTCGGCATTGACCCGGTGAGTCCTGGCCGCCCACCTGGGGCGACGCTGGGGGGGGTGCGGGCGGGGGTGCGGGTCCAGGGCTCGCCCGGCTTCTCCCGAGCGCCAGGCCCACTTCCAGGTGCAGGAGGCACGGGGGCTGCAGACCGGGTCCGCCTGGCGGAGGCCACGCTGCAGCCACTTGAAGAGCAGAGAAGCGAGTCCTCGTAAGGGCAGCGTTGCGTAGCCCCTTCTGGGCCAGACACCATTCTGAGCCCTTGTTATAGTGGTTTTATATGGTCCTCGGGACAGCTCCGTGGGGTACACGGCAGCATTGTCCCCGTTTTAGGGGTGAGGACGCTGAGGTTCCATGCCCAAGGTCACCCAGCTGGAAAAACTGGGATTTGGGCCCGGGCTGTCTGGACCCGTCCCTGCTACAGCCGTTGCCCGCGGGGGCCCCTCGGGCAGGTGACAGACCGAGCTGCGGCCTGGGCGGGGGTGGGCCGAGAGGCCCACGGGAGCCGGGGCGGGGGGCCCTTGCTGACACCTGCTCCTCCCGTCAACCCCAGGTCTGGAGCCTGGCCGTCAACCACCTGAGCTTCCTCAACTCCTTCAAGATGAAGATGTCCGTCATCCTGGGGGTCACCCACATGGCCTTCGGAGTGGTGCTGGGGGTCTTCAACCACACGTGAGGGCCAGGGGCCAGGGGCGGCGGGGGTTGGGTGGGGCCAGGGTGGCCTGGTGACCCGGCGCCCTTCCCGCCCCAGGCACTTTGGCCAGTGGCACCGGCTGCTGCTGGAGACGCTCCCCGAGCTGGTCTTCCTGCTGGGACTGTTCGGCTACCTCGTCTTCCTGGTCGTTTACAAGTGGCTGCGACTCACGGCCGCTGATGCCGCCTCGGCCCCCAGCATCCTGATCCACTTCATCAACATGTTCCTTTTCTCCCGCAGTGCCACCAACAGGTCGCTCTTCTCCGGGCAGGTAGGCTGGGGCGGGGATGCGGGCTCACAGCCCCCCGACAGGGTCCCCTGGTCATTGGGCCACCCAGCTGCAGGATCCTCATCTGAGAAGGGAGCCGGACGGTGGCCCGAGTTGAGGGACCCTGTCAAGCTCCCGGCAGGGGTGGCACACAGTGGCAGCCGGAAGCCTGGGGCACCTTCTCCAGGAGAAGGGTCTGTGCGGGGCGATTCCCCAGCTTAGCGAGGGGCCCTGGGGGAGGAGTGGGCTGCGGGCTCCCGGGCCCCCGCGAACCACGTGGCCTGAGCTGGCGTGCGGCCGGCAGAGGCGCCCTGACCCTTGTGCCCTCCCGGCAGGAGGTGGTGCAGTCCGCGCTGGTGGTCCTGGCTCTGGCCACGGTGCCCATCCTGCTGCTCGGCACGCCGCTGTTCCTGCGGCGGCAGCACCGCCACCACTCGCGGAGGCGACAGCTGGTAGAGGTCGGGAGGGATGGGGGCCCGTACGGGAGGCGGGGTGGCTGCGAGCCCCTGTGCGGCTGGGGGTCTGCTGATGCTGTGGCTGCCACCTCCAGGACGAGGACAGGACCGGGCTTCTGGACGCATCTGACGTGTCCGTGGCCAGCCAGGGCTTGGATGAGGAGAAGGCAGAGTGCCCGGGGGGCCAGGAGGAGGCTGAGGTGGGTGCGGCTGTGCCTTCCTGAGTGGGGGGTGGCTGCCGGCCCGGCCAGCCCCGTGCCTCACTGCCGCCGCCCCCCCAGTTTGTCCCGTCCGAGGTGTTCATGCACCAGGCCATACACACCATCGAGTTCTGCCTGGGCTGTATCTCCAACACGGCCTCCTACCTGCGCCTCTGGGCCCTGAGCCTGGCCCACGCCCGTGAGTGACCCCGTGGGGGGGGTGGGCTGGTCCTGGGTCCTGCCTAGATGCCTAGAGAGAGAGAGAGAGAGACACACACACACACACACTTCTGAATGGTCCTGGGTCCCGCCTAGACGCCTAGAGACACACACACACACACACACACTTCTGAATGGTCCTGGGTCCCGCCTAGACGCCTAGAGACACACACACACACACACACTTCTGAATGGTCCTGGGTCCCGCCTAGACAGAGAGACACACACACACACTTCTGAATGGTCCTGGGTCCCACCTAGACGCCTAGACAGACAGACAGACACACACACACACACACACACAGCTGAGTGGGTGGCCTGGGTGGGTCAGTTCTCTGGGCCTCAGGATCCCTGTCTGTAAAGGGGTGACATCGGAGGAGGTCCCCGGCCAGCCCCCGGGAAGGGAGGGCTTCAGGATGCCGAGGTGGCTGAGGGGGGCGGCCGTCGCCCTGGGTCCCCACGGCCCCCTCCTCTGCCCGCACAGAGCTGTCAGAGGTGCTGTGGGCCATGGTGATGCGAGTGGGCCTGGGCCTGAGCGACAAGCTGGGTGTGGCGGCCGTGGTGCTGGTCCCCGTCTTTGCCGCCTTTGCCGTGATGACCGTGGCCATCCTGCTGGTGATGGAGGGGCTGTCGGCCTTCCTGCACGCACTGCGTCTGCACTGGTAAGCGGCCCGCCCGGCGGGTGCCGGCGGCCTGGGGGCGGGCCCCCTCTCACCGGCTCCCCTCCTCACCGCAGGGTGGAGTTCCAGAACAAGTTCTACTCGGGCACCGGCTACAAGCTGAGCCCCTTCACTTTCGCCGCGGAGGACGAATAGCACCCCTGCCCCCACCCTCACCTGCTGAACGGGAAGGAAATAAAGAGGAGGGAGGCCCAGGAACTGCGTCTTGTCCGATCAGGAGGGCCAGCGGCTGGGGAGGCTGGTGTGGTGGAGCCTGGGCTCTGGGCGCAGGCCGGTCCTGCCCCTGGGCGCCTCTGCTGGTTTGCCAGACACCACGCCAGCCTCTGTGCCCAACTCCCTTTGCAGCTGGAGTTGGTGTGGGTGTGGGGAGCTGGGAGGCGCCGGCCTAGGGTCTGGGGCCTCGTGAAGTCAAGAGAGGACCACGCGCGCGCCTGCAGGAATCCCAGACTCCGGGGGTGGAGGGGGTCGGAACCAGGACCAAGGAGGGTGTTTCGCCGATACTGTAGCTCAGAATCAAAGTGCCTTCCCAGGCCGGGCCGGGGACTGAGCGCCCCATCCTCGGCGGTACGCAGACCGAATGTAGGATAATACCCTGGGTGTGGCGGGTGGTGCCCGGCACTCTGACGTCCTTGTGCTGCACGCTCCGGAGCAGAGAGCAGCCTGGGAGCTGGCGCTCAGCGCGGGGCAGTGGTGTCGGCCCGAGGCCGCCTTCCTGCAGAGGAGAGAGGCTGTGTGGGGCAGCCTGGGGCTTGCCCAGGGCTCCAAGGTCAGGGTCGGGAAGAGGGCTGAGCTGGACCGCAGGCCCGGCCTCCCCATCATCAGAAGCCACAGTCTCCCAGGGGCGGGCACTCCTGCTCCCAGGCCGTCCTGCCGCTGGGGGGTGGGAGGTGGCCTCCTGCGAGTCTCTGGCCTGGGTCCCACCCCCGCCTGGGCTTCTCAGAGGCCTCACTTTCTCCCCCTGAGGAGCTGCCAAGCAGTTCTTCCAGCTGGAGGCCCCGGGAACAAAGGCCGCCTTGAGGGAGAGACGCAGCGGGCACAGGAAGCCGGGGGCCTGGCCCCGTCACTGCAGCACTCATCTGGCCAGCTGCTGGGGGAGCCTGTCCCTCGGGGCTGGGACCGCCCTGCTTAGGGCCCTGGACATCGAGCTATGATGTTTGGGGTATGAGGGCCTGGCGGCAAGCCCGCATGTCTGAGAAACACCGACGGCAGCCTCTGGTTTGAATGGAGGGAGCTGCGCCTGACGCTCGGGAGGGCTGCGCACGGATCTGGACTAAGCCCGGGACCCCAAGCTGTACAGTCCTGGGAGCAGAGCTGCGCAGAACGAGGCAGGTGGCGGGAGCCCCAGGCAGGGGTGGCGGGCGTGCGTTGAGGCAGGTACAGTCCTGGGGAGATTGTGGCTGGCCCTGCCCTGGCTGTGACACACACGGCTGGCAGCCCGACTGGAGAAGCCGGCTGCCAAGGGACCAGCTCATCGAAGGCACTGAAGTGGGTGCCCCTAGGGCGTGGAGGTTGTCAGGAGTCACAGGTTAGGGGGTGCCCCGCAGGGAGGACAGGCCTGATCCCTGCTCCTGCAAGCTTGCCGTCTAATCCAGGACAACTGAGTGAAGAGGCCGGAATCCCAGAATTCCCCAGAGAAGGAAGGTGAAGGCCAGTGAGGACGTAGCGGGGTAAGGGACGGTGCCACCGTGGCTGGAGGGGTTTACAAGGCCTGAGTGGTGACTGCGCGCTGACTGTGCAGGGGGCCGGGGGCTGGGCCAGGTGACCATGCAGGCCTTGTGGGCTGGGAGCTTAGCTGTTTTTCTTTTCCAACTTGGCCACCCTGTGGCATATGGAGCTCCCTGGCCAGGGATCAGCTCCGGGCCACAGCTGTGGCAACACCGGATCCTTAACCCACTGTGCCAGGCTGGGAAGCAAAGCCGTCCCAGGGCTCCCAAGCCACCGCCCGTCCCGTTGCGCCGCAGCCGGAGCTCTGGGGGAGCTCTCACACAGGCTGCGGCAGCATTTACCGCTGGTTTTATGCTGGGACGGCAGAACTGGCCAAGGCCTTCGGTGGTTCCTCTCAGATGACCCCATGCCCGCGGGCATTTAAGGTAACCAGAGCCTGCCCTGGACTGAGGACACAGCCAGGGTGACAGCGGAGAATGGGCTTTTTTTTATTGTCCGTATAGTACAGTCTTTGTGGTAGCAGAAATGTATGCACAAAAAAACAATTCAAATAAGAGTAAAAAAAAAAAAAAACGTTGCCCAAAGGACGTTTACTAAACATGGATTTCACAGTCATGGCCTATCCACACCCCCATATTCCACACCCGGGCCGGACCTCAGGGAGCCGCGAGGGCAGGGACAGCTGGCCGCCAAGGGCTGCCCGGCGCTCCAAGGCCCCAGCACCAGGGGTAGCGGGAGGCTTCCAGGGGAGGGGCCCTGGGGCGGGACGATGCCCTGGGGTGGGCTGCCAGCGCTGTCACAGGACCGCCGGCTCCAGGCTGAGCAGAGGCGGAGGGAAAAGCTGCAGAGAGCAGGACAAAGTGGCCTGCTCCCGCCAGGAATGAAGGTGGTGGGGTCGGGGGGGGGGGGGCTTGTGTCCATCTGCCCCCGTGCAGCCCCTGGTCCCCTGCGGCCACGTCGCTGCCTGCCCCGAAGGCGGGGTTATAGGGCACATCCAGTTGGAGGGCAGGCAGGGCTTGCGTCCAGCTGGGGCGAGAGTCACCTGCCTAAGGGAACACGGAAACAGGCGCCGAGAAGCCGCGTCCATCCCGGCCACGCAGACGGCACTCGGCCCGCGCCGCCGGAGGTCTGCGTCCGCCACTGACCGAGGAGGAGGGGGAGCAGCTGTTGGCGGCCCCGTCAGGCCGCCGCACAGCGTCAGTCTGTGTGCCCCTCGCCGCCTCCGGGAGCCAGCGGCATCTATCCTCGCGGTGACCCGGAGAGCGGCCCGGTCAGTGGTGGTCGCCTGCGTGTTCGTGACAGTCCTGGAAAGAGCATCACCCAGAAAAGGTCCCGCAGGAGGATCCGATCCTGCCGTCGCCGGATCCGCCCGACACGAACACGCCTCCCCTGGCCGAGGCGGCGGCCGCGCCGGCGCGCTAGTGCGCTCTACTCTGCTCCTGGCCTCGCGGCAGAGTCCTAGTTTAGTCGTGAACAAGGTATGAAATAAATGTTACTCAGTTTAATAGTCTTTCGTATCATACACGCCTGTTTCGGGCAGCGAGACGTCCGAGCCTTCTCGCCGCACGTGCAGTAGTCGGAGCACAGAGGGACCCCGGGCTCGGCCGCCCCACGCCGTCCGGGGTGAAGGTGCGCGAGGCCTCCCAGGTCACACCCCCAGCTTCCTCTTCAGGTCGAAATAGGCCTCGAACCTGGCCTGCGCGTACTCCTAGGAGACAGAAGGAAGAGCGGCCTCAGCAAGGGCCCCCCGCCCGCCCCAGCACGGGCCGTCCGGGAGCCGCGCCGCTCCGAGGACGCCCCGCCCCGCCGGCAGCCCCGCTCGCTCGCCACGCCCCCGGCGCCCTGGCCGTGCCCCACGCGCTCGGCCGGCCAGCGCGGCCCCGCAACCCCGAGGGGAGATGGCACTTCTGCTGCGGATCTGGCCCTGCCAAGCTTCACCGACTCCTTTACCTTGAAGGCTACAGACGCTGACGGGCATAACCAAGGCGCCTCTTTCAAAGCACAGGGTCCCTGGGGCGAGGGTGAAAGAAAGAAACGCCACCTGTTTTCTGGGATCTCCTGCTGAACTGTGACTAAAAGACCACCAGGTGGCTGGGCCGGCTCCCCCGTCTGTCCATCCGGGTGGGAAACAGTCCCCTAAGGACACCTCCAGAGCCTGCGGTGCTGCCGCCAAGACTGCAACGTCACTTACACAAGAGATGGCCGTGGAGGCAGTGCGCATCCTGCAAAAATGAACTCCTTTCATGTGTGCGGCGCTCACGAGCCCACACGTCCTGCTCGCCATCGGCACCCGAGCCCTCCGGGGCCTCTGCAGTCAGGCCCAGCACAGACGGCAACAGAAAGCTGTTCCATAGAGGCGATGGCCCAGCACGCCCCGTCCGTGTCCGCCTTGTGTCGGGGACACACCAGGCTGCATGTGCATGTCTGACTGTGGGGCCACCTCCTGGGGCAGGGCTCCAACACTGAGTGCCGTCCGTTCTCCTGCAGCTGGTGGGCAGATAGCTTCCAGTTTGGGGCTATTCAAAGTAAAGCTGCTGTGAGCGTCTGAATACAAGTTGTGGTGTGGAAATATGCTTTAATTTCCCTTGGGTCAGTAACAGGGACTGCTGGGCACCAGGCCAAGCGTGTCTCTGACATCCTGCCGGCAGTGTACGTGGTAGGTGAGCTCAGCTGATCCATACTCTTGCCCACACTCGGTACTGGCAGTTTTTAAAGTGTCAGCCGTCGTCCTGGGCGTACAGAGTATCTCAATGAGGCTTCAACTGCCATTTCTTTTATGATTTATTATACTAAGCAGATGCAAAGATGCTCATTGGCCATGTTTCTCTTCCATGTAGTGTCCAGATCTTTTGTCCATTTATAAGGTAGGTTGTTTGGTATTTTGCTAATTTATGAGCTCTCTATACGTTCTAAATACAAGTTCCTTGTCAGACAGAAACTTGCAATATTTTCTCCCAGTCTGTGGTTTGTCTTTTCATTTTCTTAAGTGTCTTTCAAAGAGCAAAAGTTCTGAATTTTGATTTTAAGTGCAAATAAGTACCATAAATCTTTTCTTTTCTGTGATATTTCTTTTCTTTTCTGTGGAATACCAGTTGCCTACGTATGTGGGAGGCTATTTCGGGCACTTGGTTCTGCTGTATTTGATTTATGGCCATCTTAACACCAATACTGCCTGGTCTCGACTCCTGTGCTTGATTAAGCCTTGAAATCAGGTAGCCTAAGTCTTCCAACTTCGTTCAAAGTTAGTTTCGGTGTTTTAGTTAATTCCAGGGCCTCTGCATTTTCACGAGTCTTAGAATCAGCTTGTCAGTTTTTACCAAAAGCCTGTGTGGATTCTGAAGGGCTCATGAAGATTATGCATCAGTCTGGGAGAGTGGACATCTTAATATTATCTTCTAGGTCCACATACACAGAATCTCTAATGGGTTTTTTCAGTAACGTTTCATAGCTAGCAGTTGCAACCTTGCGCATTTAAAAATTTTTATCTCTAAGTACTTCAAGGTTTTTATGCCACTAAAAAACCCAATTACATTTTTCTTTATAATAGTTTCTAGCACGTAGAGATGCAACTGGGTTTGGCATCTTGACTTTGTAGCCTGTGACCTGGATGAACTCATTCGATAGTTTATTTTTTGGTGCTTTTTAGGGCGGCACATGGAGGTTCCCAGGGTAGGGGTCTAATCTGAGCTGTAGCCCCCAGCCTACATCACAGCCACAGCAATGCCAGATCTGAGCCGTGTCTGTGATCTACACCACAGCTTACAGCAACGCCGGCTCCTTAACCCACTGAGCGAGGCCAGGGATTGAACCTGCAACCTCATGGTTCCTAGCTAGATTGTTTCTGCTGTGCCACAGTGGGAACTCTCTCACTCAGTAGTTTAAACAGCTTTTCTGTGGATTCCTTTATGGTGTTTCAGGTACACGATCATGTCACTTATAAAGTAACAGCAGCTCTCCCTCCTCCTTTCCGGCATTTTTGCACTTTGTCTTCCTGTGGCCTTCCTGCCCCGGCGAGGCGAAGTATGCGCAGACCCGCCCGTCTGGCTCTGTCGGGGGCAGAGGCGGGCGGAGTGTTGTCCTTCCCCACGGACTGTGCTGCAGCGGCTGGTCCCACACCCGCCCTTGACCCGGGTGGGGAAGGTCACCCCTCTTACTAGTAACGGGGTTTGAAGTTTGTCAAATGCTTTTCCCACATTTACTGAGATGGTTGTATGATCTTCTCCTTTATCCCGTTAATACAGAGAGTCCCACTATAGGTTTTTCAAATGTTGATAATAACCTTGCATTCTAGGGGTAAATACCACCTGATCCTAAGTATTATCCTGTTACGTGCGCTGGATTAAATTCCGCTGCTGTTCTGATGATGGTTTTCGCGTGCTGTTCATGAAGGACACTGACCTGCCGCTTGCCTTGAAACGCCTTCCAGTTCTAGCGCCAGGGCGAGGCTCGCCGCATCAAACGAGAGGAGAAGCGACCCCTCCCCCTTCATTTCCTACAAGTTGGCAGAGGGCTGGGTTCAGTTCTTCCTTAAGTGTTTGATGAGATTCACCAGGATCGGAAGTTTACAGGTTTTTTGATTATGACTTCAATTTTGAAGTACATTTCTTATGCCAGTTTTGGTCATTTGATCTTCCAAGAAATTCGCACGTTTCGTGCAAGTTGTCAAATCCGCTGGCACAAAGCTGCTCCCAGACTCTGTTAAGGGCTGTGACTCTGCAGTGATGGCCTCTGTTTGCACCTGGCTTTGGTAACGTTTGTCTCTGTTTCTCTTGCTCAGTGCAGCCAGTTTATGAACACTTTCGGTATCGCTGATTTTCTCTATTTCTGTCCATTTTCTATTTTGATCATTTCCACTCTTTATTCTGCTTCTGTCGACTCTGGGCTTAGTTGGTTTTTCTCCTTCTAGCTTCTCAAAGTAGAAGCTTATGTCACTGGTTTGAGAACACCCTTCTCAGCCGACACAAAGGTTTAGGCCACATGTCTCCAAATGCTGCCCGACTGCATCCCCTCAATCCTGGCAGACTGTGTTTTCCTTACGACTCCGTGCAAAATAGTTTCTTTCTTTTTGTCTTTTCTAGGGCTGCACCCGCGGCATATGGAGGTTCCCAGGCTAGGGGCCTAATCGGAGCTGTAGCCACTGGCCTACGCCACAGCCACAGCAATGCCAGATCTGAGCCGCATCTGCGACCTACACCACAGCTCACGGCAACGGCGGAGCCTTAACCCACTGAGTGAGGCCAGGGATCAAACCTGCAACCTCATGGTTCCTAGTTGGATTCGTTAAGCACTGAGCCATGAAGGCAACTCCCAAAACAGTTTCTAATTGTCCTTTTAATTTCTTCTTTTGACCCAGGGCTTATTTCGAAATATCCTGTTTAGTTTCCAAATAACTGAGAAGTTTCTAGATTTTTCTGTTCTTGCTGGTTACGGATTTCCAAATAAATTGCACTGAGGCCAGAGAACTTACTCTGCAGTATTTCGGTCCCTTTACGTCTGAGGCCTGTTTCACAGCCCAGTACAGGGCCCACGCTGATGGATGCTCGGCCTTCTCTGAAAAGCACCTCTGTCCTGCCGCTGTCGGGACTCCGTGAGTGGGCCGCAGCTCAGCCGGTCAGGGTGCCGTTCAGGTCCCCAGCCTCGCTGCTGCGGGGTCTCCTCTGTCTCCCGGGCCGAGAGCCGTGTGCCCCCTCCCGGTGGATGCCCCCTGTGCTCTATTTTTACTTCTTTTGCATTTTTGTCTTTTTAGGGCCACACCCGTGGCATATGGAAGCTTCCAGGCTAGGGGTCCATTCAGAGCTGTACTTGCCGGCCTACACCACAGCCACAGCAACGCGGGATCCGAGCTACATCTGTGACCTGCGCCACAGCTCACAGCAACGCTGGGTCCTTAACCCACTGGGCAGGGCCAGGGATCCAGGGATCGAACCCGTGTCCTCATGGATGCTAGTCGGGTTCGTTAACCGCTGAGCCACGACGGGAGCTCCTGTGCTGTCTTTCGAAGCGGGACAGGTGCGCACACACCTCCAGATGCACCGACGCCCTTGTCAGGAGGAAATGCCGTTCCTTACCCCGCGTGGTGGCACCCCTACTTTTCTCCTCTCTGCTCTTTTACTGCCGCGCCTGCAGCGTGGGGAAGTCCCTGGGCCACAGCAGCGATAACACCGAGTCCTCAACCACTGGGCCACCAGGGAACCCCCCCACTCCTTTTCTGAAGGCTACTTTGTCTCACAGTAACATCTGACCACGATTCCACATCTGCTTTAAAAGCCAAATTTCCCCTTCCTTTGCCTAAGAGCGCCCGTGTGCTACCAAGCCTTCCGCCTAGAAGCCGAAATCCTCACCGAGGACTGGGGAGGGGGTGTAAAATGATCCAGTGGTTTCCCACCACCTGCCCTAAGGCAAGGTGCCCGCTACGCTTCTGTGCGCCCCCGCCCCGGGACACCCCCGCCACTCCGTATGGAGCAGCAGAGCGTATCACCAAAGTTAAATGCAGTGTCTGTCAAGGACAGGTCTGAGGTTAGAATAAAAAGACAGCCTGGTCTGGTCCAAGCTTGCTGCAGCAAATGGCATCTAACGTGGTGGGGACCAGCTTCCGACTCGAAGTTGGCGCTGCGGCCAGAGACAAAGGGAGGGCAGGCACCCCGTGACCTTCACTCCGAGCCCCTGTGTCAGGCAGGACTGCGGTCAGGCTGGACCTCGAGGGTCCGGATTTCTGCACCCCCGTCGGCGCCCCAGGACCACAGAGCACGTGTCAAAGCAGAGGAGGCGGAGCTGCCGGGAGCGAGGGCAACCTCCAGGCAGACGGCAGCGTCAGCAGCAGCGGCTGAGGCCAGGCAGCCTCTTTCTTGCTCGGCTTCCCAGGGAGCCCACTGTCCTGTGCCCGGTGGGGAACAGGGACCCTCTGGAGAGAAGAGTTATTTTCTGCCAAGCATTCAGACACTGGAGCAGTGTTGCTGCTGTTGCTCTCCCTAGAGGTAGAAGAAAAAAACCACCCCCCAAACATACCATGTACCCAAATTCAATGGATGAAATCTTGGCCTGTACGATGGACCAAAGTCCCCAGAAGAAATGGGACGCAAGGGCAAACCTGTAATCACAAAAGCAGGAAACGCACGTGAGACGCGTGGGGCCAGTCGGGGTCCGAGGTTGTGATTTCCTGCCAGACGGACCTCCTACCTCGTCTGCAAACCGCCTGCCTCGCCGGCTCAGCGGGCTTACGCTCGGCTGTCCCCGTCCCCCGCTCCAGCGAAACCCGCATGGAGGGCTCGGGGGCCACGCAGGCAGAGCCCCAGCCTCGAGGCCCCGACCGCGCCGGTCAGCAGCAGGAGGAGGCGCGGAGCGCAGGCCTCGGGCCGCCTGCCGCCCCCCCCACCCCAAAGAGGGTTAGGAGGAGGGGGTGGCCTCGCTCAAATGCAGATGAGGCCCTGGTCTGGGAGCCTCTCCTCAGTCCCTGACCCGCTAGCCCCGGTGCGGCCCTGCCGTCTGGGTCGCCTCCACCTCCGCCTTCTACGTTCAGGAACGGAAGCTCCAGGCCGCTAGGGTGGCCGCGCTCGGCGAGGGCAGTGTGGACGCCTCTGAAGACCACGGGGAGGGCAGCTGGGGGAGGGGGTGGGCCACAGGCATGCAGTTCTTGTCACCAAATAATCTCACAGGAGACCCACAGAACAGGGACGGCTCGGGCCCCCTGACTAGAGAGATGAACATGTCGGATAAACCGTGCTCGGGGCTCTGCGTGCCCGAAGCTGCCCAGGCCTCCTCCGCGCGCCGTTGGGAAGGCCGTCAAAAGCAGGACTCGTGGAGTTCCCGCTGTGGCTCAGCGGGAACGGATCCCTCTGGTACCCGTGAGGACATGGGTTCGATCCCTGGCCTTGCTCAGTGGGTTAGGAATCTGGTGTTGCCATGAGCTGGGGAGCAGGTCACAGGTGCGGCTGCATCCCAAGCTGCTGTGGCTGTGGCTGTGGCTGTGGCTGTGGCATAGGCTGGCGGCTGCAGCTCCGATTCGACCCCTAGAACTTCCATATGCCGTGGGTGCGGCCCTAAAAAGACAAGAAAAAAAAAAGAAAAAAAGGCAAGACTGAGAAGCAATACACACGATTTCTAGTTACTTTCTAGGAGAAATGTTACTCGGTGGCACCCAGCACTCCTGCAGCACGAGTGACCAGAGTGCACAGGCCCTGGTGGCAGCAGGCGGACAGCGGAGACCAAGGCGTGGACGACAGTTCAGAGCTCCATCCACGTGTTCTGACCCTGAGCACAGGCCCGGTCTCCTCACCCGCCACGCGCTCCATCTGAAGGGTGCAAACGCACTCAGCCACGGGGACAAGCACCGAATGTTCTAGACCTCGAGCTGCACAGTTAGGGGGATGCGCCTAAAACCTCCGTGTCTGCGAGGAGGCAGCCCAAATGCGCCCCGTGGAGAGGTGAGAATCCACAGGAGACGATTACCTGTTAACTTCCAGCAACATGTCTTCCTCTAGCGCGGCCTTCTCTTCATTACTGAGGTTTTCAGAGTCGTTTTGGAATGCGGCCAAGTAATTGGAAATAAAATGGAGCTTCAGAGAAAAATAACGACATCGGGATCAGTGATGGTTAAAAACAGACCACATCAACACTGTCACGAGGCACACACGGCCTGCGTGCCCGGTCAGGAGCCGGGAGCCGGAAGCTGGCCCGCCCAGACGCTGCGACGAGCCGCCCCTCTGGGCTGCTGGGGTGAGCTCCATGCTGACGCCCGTGAGCGCGCGGCATCCAGCTCTGGCCCGGAGGTCCACTGGGCTGCACTTGAGTCTACGTGTGAACGAGGACTTACGACATCCCTAGTTTGCTATTCCAACAGGCAGGAGAACACGGGCAGCCACCGCTCGTTTGCGTCCGCAGATAAGAAAACAGCCAGCAGGCGTTCTTGCCTGCAAGAACCCTCGCTAACTGGTCACGTGGCTGAAACGCCAACACCTCCTGTTCCCCCCTCAACCCCACCCCATCGCCTCTTCCACCTTCCTGCTCTGAAATCGGCTTCCATGTACCACGCCCCTCCACCACTGACAGCATCAGTCAAGTTCAAGCACTGTCCTCACCAAGGGGCCTCGGACTCTGAAGTAAACCTGGTGCGAACAGCATGGTTGCTGCCACCTATTAAATCCTGGGCAACACACACTACGCTGAGCATCTGTTTCTGTGCAGCAACTCACTCCTCACTACCACAAAATAATTTCTGCAGGTGAGGAAACTGCAGGTTGTAAGTAGCAGTGGCAGACCTGGGAATTCAATTCTAGGCAGGTTAGTTTTTTCTTTTTTTTTTCAGGGCCACACCTGCGGCATAGGGAAGTAGGCTAGGGTTCAAATCTGAGCAACAGCCGCCGGCCTACACCACAGCCACAGCATCCGAGTCACGTCTGCAACCTACACCACAGCTCACTGCAACGCCGGATCCTTAACCCACTGAGTGAGGCCAGGGATCAAACCTGCGTCCTCATGGATGGCAGTCGGATTCGCTTCCACTGGGCCACAATGGGAATTCCTGTTTTTTGTTTTCTTTTTTGGCTGTCCTGGGGCATATGGAGTTCCTGGGCCAGAGATCAGATCCAAGCCGCAGTTGCAACCTACACCACAGCTATGGCAATGCCGGGTCCTTAACCCACTGTGCGGGGCGAGGCAGTGAACCCGTGTCCCCTGCTGCAGACACCGCCAATCCCGCTGCACCATAGCGAGAACTTCCAGGCAGGTTTTTTGTTGTTGTTTTTTTGTCTTTTTGCTTTATCTAGGGCCGCACCCGCGGCATAATCGGAGCTGTAGCCGCCGGCCTTCGCCGCAGCCACAGCAACGCGGGATCTGAGCCGCGTCTGCAACCCACACCACAGCTCACGGCAACGGTGGATCCTTAACCCACTGAGCAAGGCCAGGGATCGAACCCGCAACCTCATGGTTCCTAGTCGGATTCGTTAACCACTGAGCCACGACAGGAACTCCCAGGCAGGTTCGTTTTTAAAACCTATGCTTAAACCACTGGATGGGCTCATTTGGAAACACTAAATGCTGAAGTCGGCCTGAACAGACGAAAACCCTAAGAAGGCGGTGACTGCAATGACCTTCCCTCACAGAAAGTTTGAGGCCCAGACGGTTTTACAGGCACAGTCCCCACCAAACTTCCAAATAACGTTTATGTAAATTTGTTCCAGAAAATAAAAAGGGACACTCAACCCCTTCTGTAAGACTAGTATAATTTTTATTCCAAAGCAGGTATGAATTATTTTAATTAATCTTCTCAGGGCCACACCTGCATCTTATGGAAGTTCCCACGGCAGGGGTCGAATCAGAGCTGCAGCTGCCGGCCTACGCCACAGCTCACGGCACCGCCAGATCCCTAACCTACTGAGCAGGGCCAGGGTTTGAACCCGCATCCTCATGGATACTAGTCTGGTTCTTAACAAGCTGAGCCACAACGGGAACGCCCTGAATAATTCTGAAAATGAGCACTAAGGTCCTATTTCACATATGTGCAGAGGGGTAAAGCTTATAAAGTAGGAAACTGCCTAACTGGGTCCGCAAAGAGCTTTACAAAGTAACGTAACTCATTCAAACTCATGATTTCAGGAATTCCAGGATGGTTTTAATATTTTCAAAGGTCTCACTAATGGGTGAGAGAGAGGAAAGTGTGAGATCTCACCCCCAGGAGAGGCAGGCAGGGCATCTGATAAAGACCAATGCGGACGTGCGAGCCGCAGCACCTCTCAGAAACGGGGCGGGGAACCTCCTTAGATTCCATCGCTGTGGCGCCGGGGGTCACGGGGCCCTGCCTGCCCCCAAATGAAATGTGCCTCCTACTAGCATCCCCCTCCCTGGGCCCTCCTCCTCCCAGACGCGACAGCCCCGGCTCCCGTCCTCTCCGGCTCACACAGCACGACCTCGAGGGCCAGTACCTTCCTGGTCACTCTGCTCTGGACACACTCAAGGGCATCAGGTCAGCCTGGACATGTGGCCAGAGGAGCGCAGCCCAGCCGACGCTCGGACGGCCGCCCGTGGGGCCGCCTGCTGGAGCCCCTGCCGCGGGGCCTCCCCACACCCCTCCCGCTGAGCAGAGCAGCGCCGACTACACCCCGTCCTCAACCCGACCCCTGTGAGTACTTCCGCTCAGGCGGGGCTTCCAGAAGAGCTGCTGCCCAGCACGGGTTCGAGGGGCCCGAGCGGTCTCCTCCTCCCCCCCTGCTTCTGCATCGTAGCCTCCTGTCCTCAGCCCAAGGCCTGGGAGGGGGTCCTCGGGGGAGAGCCCCACGGCTCAGGGCAGGAAACGGGGTGTTAACCGGGAACAGCGACTTGGCTGCGGTGCCCACAAGAGGACGTCCGTCTGCACAGAGTGAGACAGAGGAGATGGGTCCCCAAAAGGAGGCCAGAGAGCAGACCGGAAGCTGCGCTTTGGGGAAAAAACCAGGAGGAAGTAGTACAAGGACGCTATGCTCCTGCCTTTGGCACAGGAATTTAAAGAGAGGGACTCAAACGCCAAGTCTGTATCTTGACCCCAAATAACAGTTTAAAGCAAAAGGCTCTGCTTAACCACCCCACAGTCTTAAAAGGGCCCCTCCAAGAGTGACAACGTGCCGACTCTAAGTGCATGGAAGTGCGTGACGGCTGGAAGCCCCGCGAGCTCGAGCCCCCTACCTGCTGCTTCCTGGACGGGTACTTGAGCGTGTTGGCTCTGAAGAAGGGGTACCTCTCGTGGTTATAGTCGTACATCCACTCGCAGAAGTGGTTCCCGATGTCGAATCCCCTGAGGAAGAGCAGCGGCGCAGACGATGAGGCGGCAGCCCCGCCCGCGCTCCCGTTCACTGCGGGACAAGCCTGAGCCGCGGGCACCCAGGACCCCGAGGCTGACCGCCAACTGCGTGGCCCCCAGACCCCTGGCCGCCCCGGCCACCCAAGCGCCCCGACCCGCTGTCCGGAGCCACTGCTCGGGGCCGCCCACCCTCACAGGGCCTCTGCGAAGCCAATCAAAGGCCAGATTCTGGATTCTGCTCCACACTAACTCGGCTGGGAGCGGGCTTGCGCCTCGCTCAGCCACCGCACCCACTGGACACAGAGCATGGGCTTCCAGGGAAGAAACTTCCAACGGCACTGTTACCCGTTCCTCCCGGTTCCACACTGAAGCCCTAGGAGGACACTGAGCTTCACCTGTAGTTGTAGCTGCTGTACTCGAAGTCGATGAGCATGAGCTTCTGCTTTTCGGAATCCTCCCTGCCTTCCAGCAGCAGGATGTTGCCTGCAAGAGGGTTTGGACGGCATGACCTTGACATCTGTGAAGGGGCAGGTCCTCAGACAGCAGGGCCGAGAGTGGTTCTGAACCTCTTGGGGACCCTGACTGCACGGCCCTGCATCACGGAATGGGGGACAGGGCGCAGGAGCGGCCCCAGGAGGCCGGCCCGGGAGCCCCTGTTCCCAGCAGCCCCAGAGCAGCAGGCCCCAGGCCGACCGGGGAGCGGGAGCAGGACCGCCAGCCTTCGGGGCTGTGCTTCCCCATTTCCCACGGGGGCAGGAAGGCAAAGGCCTGTCTGGCGCCCTGGAGCTCCCGGGCCCCCGCACCCCGAGGCGGCTGGGAAGCTGCGTCCTCTGCCACCGCAGGCTCCGTGCACCACCCCCGCGCCCACTGCTCTGCCCTCCGCTGGTCCCCCCCAAGGAGGAGCCCACGGGCAGTGCTCCTACCACCTATCTCCCTGAAGGCTAAATTCGGAGCCTGAGTGGGCTGGCCGTCGGGCGCGGAGACCCTCCCACTCCACCCAACGTGTCACATCTCGGTCTCAGTGGGGCTGGCGAGTGGGCTCCGGGAAGCCAGCCTCCCCTAGTTTCCGGCCGTCCTCTCCGGGGCTCCTCGGCACACATCTTCTGCTTCTGGGGGCCGTTAACCGGAGAACCGGGACAGAGCCTGCGAGCAGCCCCCACCTCCATCCCCTTCACATGCTGCTGCCACCGGCTGCCGGCCTCCCTCAGCCCCGTCGGTGACGTCTGTCACCTGCGAACACACGAGGCTACAGCTGACCTAGCTACACCCTGCCGGGCCTGACTTATCCAGCGATGGGCAGTCAACTAGGAAAAGGGATTCTGGACCAAACTTAACTTCTCCTCGATGACAACTCTTCCCCAGGGACTGTTCTCAAAATTAAAAACAACCTGCAGAGCCTGGAAAGGGCCCGAGGGTGGACCTCAGCCAGCCGGGCTGGGCAGGGTGAGAACCAGGCAAAGCCAGGCGACATGACATCGGTGGGGAGGGCGGGGTCGGGGGGCTGCCTGGCCGGACGGGACCTCTGATCAAACACTGGGTAAAGCCTGGTCACAGAAGGGGCACGGGGCTTTGCAACTGTTTAAAAGAGAGAAACTTGAAGCCATCAGGAGCATGTGAACCAAGAGTGAGGGAGGAGGGGCCCTGGCAGGTGCAGTAGGCCATGCGGTGCCGAGGGCAAGGACCCACAGCTGATCGAGGCCCACTTACTCTTTTTTGGTTTGTTTTTCTGGCCGCACCCATGGCACATGGAAGTTCCTGGGCCAGGGACTGAATCCGAGAAGCAGCTGCGACCTACACCAGAGCTGCAGCAACACCAAATCCTTTAACCCACTGCACTGGGCTGGGGATCGAACCCGTGCCTCCACAGCAGCCTGAGCCGCCACAGAGTCCTAACCAGTGCACTACAGTGGGAACTCTGAGGCCAACTTACTCTTTTCTTTTTTTAAACACATCCAGACTCAAAAACACGGCCACACTACATGAATTCACGCATCTTCCTTGGACGGGGACATGCTACTCTTCTATCACTCAGTTTTCGTGAATGTGCTGCTGAAGTGAGCACCAACTCACTTCTTCTTTTTTTTGGTCTTTTTAAGGCCATCCCTTTTTAGGGCATATGGAGGTTCCCAGGCTAGGGGGTGAATCAGAGCTGTAGCCACCGGCCTACACCGCAGCCACAGCAACACGGGATCTGAGCCGTGTCCAAGACCTACGCCACAGCTCATGGCAATGCCGGATCCTTAACCCACTGGGCGAGGCCAGGGATCGAACCCACGTCCTCATGGGTACTAGTCGGGTTCGTTAACCACTGAGCCATGACGGGAACTCCCCAGCTCACTCTTTCACGCTGTTCCAGATGGACAAAGTCACACATGTTTACAGAGAGGAGTTAAACACTGAACGAAGACGTGACTTCGTCTATCCCAGCTCCTGGTTTTGTGAATATTCTGATTTTTTCTCTTATAGAAACGGGACGATAACCTATGTTTCCCTAAAACTCACTTTTCCTCTGCACGTGTCCTGGCGACTTTGCTGCTGTTCCGTGTAAAACTCGACCTCGTGCTTTTTAACGGCTCCACAGCGCCCGGCGGCGGGGCTGTGCCGCACGTCCACGTCCCCGCCCCGGCCCCACGGGCGCCTGGCATTTGTCACACACGCGGGAGGGGACACGGCTTCTCAGCGACACTCGAGCCCCACGGTCAGCCTGACGGGCAGCAGCTCTTACCTTCCTGACAGTCGTTGTGACAAAACACGACCGGAGACGGAGTGGACTCGAGCAGCGACCTGGAAATGCAAGGTCAGGTGTCAGACCCTCCGCCTCCCCCTTCCGAGGCGGGGCCTCTGCACACGCCCCTCCAGGCGTCCTCCTCGGAGCGTCTGCCCACGGACCAGGCAGAGCCGTCCGTGTCGGTCTGTTCTGACCTCTGGTTTCCTTCGTAGCTTCCCTTTTTTTTTTAGAGTCACACCCGCGGCATATGGAGGTTCCCAGGCTAGGGGTCCAATCGGAGCTGCAGCCGCCGGCCTTCGCCACAGCCACAGCAACGCGGGATCCGAGCCGCGTCTGCGACCTACACGGCAACGCCAGGTCCTTAACCCACTGAGCGAGGAGGCCAGGGGTGAACCCATGTCCTCATGGATGCCCGTTGGGTTCATTACTGCTGAGCCATGACAGGAACTCTTTTTTTCTTTTTTTTTTCATAGCTCTCATCCCAACTTGACATTTTATTTGCTTGTTCTCTCTCCAAAAAAGAGAAGCTCCCTGAAGAGCGTCTCGGTCACACTTCCTCAGAGCCATCATGAAGCCGGCACAGCAGACGCTCAATGACGTGAGCAATTAAAGGTGCAAATACTGACATTCGGGCGATGCATGAACTCTGAATTTGCCCCGCACCCTGCAGACACCACCGCGTTTCTGGCCTCTACCCAGAAACCGCAGCCCAGCTTCTTCCTCCACCCCGAGCTTGGGCGGAACCGAGCCCCGCATCTGCTGACACCCCCCAGCCTGCCCCACGGTTCCTGGTTTTTGCTTCTGAACAAACCTACCGCCCTAGTCACTAACCACTCCTCTGGAATTTTGCCTCCTCCGGGAAGCCTCTGTGGACGACCAAAGGAGAGGTGACGGCACTCGTATGACACTGTAATGCCAGACGCCAGAATTAATCTGTTTAAAGTCATCCCCCAAACCAACGAAAAACACCAGGCCCGAGGCAGTGCTGGGCACGAGCGTGGACGGCAGGTGCGGTGACCAGGAGCAGATGCGTGTCTGGGCGGTGCGCCCACCAAGCCAGGAAACGGAGCGAGGCACTCACCTCAGGTTTTCCAGTTCCAAAGGCAGATTGTAGCTGAGGAGCTGGTGCAGCTGCTTAACTTTGGAGCCCCCGGCGAACTTGACCCTCAGCACCTGATCCAGGTACCTGGCAGAAAGGGAGAACAAGAGGAGCGGCGCTTAGCTCACCACGGCTCGTTCTGGGGGCTCCAGTTCAATGGACCCGTGCAAACCCACAGGCCCCCAGCCCCGGCCGGAGCGGGGAGAGGGGGGCCGGGGCTCAGGGCCCTCCCTGCCCTGCCCGCCGCCCCGTTCTGTGGCACTGCTGCCAGCAGTCTTTTCTCCGGCTTCAGGAAGTGACTTTTACACGCAAGAAGGATTTATTCACGAAACAAACACCGCGAGTGGACAGCCTGGGCCCCGTGGACCAGGGAGGCCTCTGGCCGCCCGGCCAGCGAGAGCGGCTCTGAAGCCCCGGGGAGGCCTGCCGGGACACGAGGCCACAGCCAGTGATGGGACCACTTACTTTTCCATTGTTCCGAAAAGCCATTTTGGTTCCTTATTGAACGGCATTTTCATACCATGAAATCTGGCCATTTTCTCAGCTATTTCTGCAGAAATATCCGGCAGACTTAACTCTTCAGTGTCTAGCCGCCGGCTCTGGAACAGAAAGGGGAGTCGGGAAGTGGCATTTCTCCAGGTAACCTTGACGTGCGAGCACGCAGCCCGGGGTTAGAAGCATCTCTGCAGGGCATCTGCTTCTCGTCCGGGCACGAAATTCCTTCACACCGGGCACCGTGCCGGTGCCGGGCCTCCACGCGGAGGGGCAGCCACCTCGAAGCCCATTTCGCTCACACCCTTTTCGCTCTGAGAAGGTCTTTCTCACGTCTGATCCCACCACCGTGGTCCCGCCCCCGGGCCACGCCACGCCCTCACCCAGGGGGCCGGCGCCCCAGGCCCAAAGCGCCGGGGGTCAGAGTCTACAACGTGACCAGCGTCCCGCTCGCCAACCAGCCGGTCACTCCCCCGGACAGGAGTGGCGTTGGAGCGGCTCAGGCCACTTGCTTGCGTTTCCCACCCACCCTCGAGCGGCCCCAGCACCCGGGCGGGCGGAGCGGGCGAGCTGTAGGCAGGCCTGGACACGGATGGGCGCCAGGGCCGGCCTCCTCCCGCTCCGGGAACACAACCTGAGGCTGCGCCGGGCCTGGCTGCCCTCTAAGCTCCCCGCGGGCGCTCCTATTATCTTTCCCAAACAAACCACTTCCCCACAGAAACCCAAAGACCTATTCTCCTGAAAACCCATAGGGTACAGCACAGAGGTTAAGAGGGAGTGTCCCCAGGTTAGAGAAGCCCCAGCTCAAATTCTGCCTTTCGCACTCATTCTAAACCTATGTGGCCAAGGGCACACATACACCCCTGCACCTCGTTTCCTGGGTTCTGTACAACAGAAACCGTGACCTTGAGTCCTTGACAGGGTGCTCAGAACTAGAGCAGACGCTGCAGAAGGCCCCAGGCCAGCACCCAGCCAGGGCAGTCTCGACAAACGGCAGGTGCGTTATGACTAAAGCTGGGAGCCCTTGGAGGCACGAGGCTCAGCCATGACCTTCCCAGGTGTCAAGTGAGCGTGTCGCAACGAGGACGGGGAGCTCGGTGCGTGGCAGTGGGACACCGAGGACTCCTCGAGGCGGCTCATGCGGCTCTCACTCGGCTCTGGTAAAAAATGCCATAACTAGCTCGGCGACGTGGAAAATGTAAAAGCTGAGATGCCCAAAGGTGAACACACCCCGGTATCCACGTTCCTGGTCCCTCACAAAGAACCGTGAGACACCGTTCTGCTCCCCAGGCCCATGGAGGGACACGCGCACACGGGAACCTGGCGAGAAGGAATTCAGCCCACCCCACGCAGAGATGAAGAGGAAACCTGGAAAGAACATTTGGTACCAGCCTGCCAGAAGAAACCTTTTCCTTTTCTTTTCTTTCCTTTTTTTTTTTGCTTTTTAGGGCCACACCCTTGGCATCTGGAGGGTCCCAGGCTAGGGGTCGAATCAGAGCTGCAGCTGCCAGCCTACACCACAGCCACAGCAATGTGGGATCTGAGCCGTGTCTGTGACCTACACCACAGCTCACGGCAACGTTGGATCCTTAACCCACTGAGAGAGGCCAAGGCCAGGGATTGAACCCGCAACCTCATGGCTCCTAGTCGGATTTGTTTCCGCTGCGCCACGATGGAAACTCCAAAATCACCATTTCTGGGGGTCAAAAACAGGTGAATGCTGGCAGTTTCATATGGTCCAACTTAGTATTTGAAAAGAACTTTTAAAAAATCCTTACTCCACCTCACACCAGTCAGAATGGCCATCATTAATATGTGTACAAACAACAAATGCTGGAGAGGGTGTGGAGAAAAGGGAACCCTCCTGCACTGCTGGTGGGAATGTAAGCTGGTACAGCCACTATGGAAAACAGAATGGAGGTACCTTAGAAAACTATACATAGAACTACCATATGACCCAGCAATCCCATTCTTGGGCATGTATCCGGACAAAACTGTCCTTGAAAAAGACACTTGCAGCCTCATGTTCATTGCAGCACCATTCACAATAGCCAAGACATGGAAACGACCTAAATGTCCCATTGACAGATGATTGGATTAAGAAGTGGTATATATACACCAAGGCCACCACGATAACAGGTGTTTTTTTGGTTTGTTTGTTTTGCTTTTTAGGGCCGCACCTGCAGCATATGGAGGTTCCCAGGCTAGGGGTACAACTGGAGCTACAGCCACTGGCCTACACCACAGCCACAGCAACGCCAGATCCGAGCCATGTCTGCAATCTACACCACAGCTCACGGCAACGCTGGGTCCTTAACCCACTGAGCGAGGCCAGGGATCGAACCTGCAACCTCAAGTTCCCTAGTTGGATTTTATTCTGCTGCGTCATGACGGGAATTCCTACGTGCTTCTTTTTGGTCTCCCCAGCACACACAAAGGTTGTGTACTCTGCTGCAGCCTCTCGAGTGGCCGTAACGTCGTGTCTAAAACAACAGTGGGCATACCTCAGTTAAAACGGACTTCACTGCTCAAAAACGCTCACTGTCTCCCGCGCACGCGGGGCTCCCCAGACCTGCCGTCTGTAAAGGCCGCAGTGAACGCGAAGCTCAGTGAAACAAAGCAAGCCGTGTGCCTCTGATGTGGGTGACTGTATCTTTGCAGGAAAGACAGGGGTGCCGAGATGAATTCAAGAGAAACGTTGCTTTTATCTCTGTGATAACACAGGTCATGTTTACTGCTTTGGACCAGAGTAATCCAAAGGACTACTGGGGCTCGTCCTCGGGGACGTCTGAGACAAGGAGGCTGCCCTCCCTCTGTGGCGCCCGTCACCCGACTGGCCGCCCAGCGTCTTACCGGGATGAACTGCTCCAGGCGGCCTTGGGGGAAGATGCCGAAGAGCTTCGGCCCCAGCGACCTCTCCGCGAGGATGGCGAACATGACGCTCTCCAGAACCACGGCCTCGGCGCCCTGAAACAGACAGCAACACAGCAGACGTTTACCGAGCGTGGCCCTTCCGCGTGGGCTGCTCCCTCCACTCCCACGGCAGCGCCAAGACCGCCATCAGCATTGGCATCGTCACCATCGTCCCCACGTCAAACGTGAAGAAGCAGACGTGTAACTTGCAGGATCCGTGCTGGCAAGCATCACTCTCTATTGATGAGATTTTAAATTCGAGCTGAATTTAGGTCACTGGTGCCAAAAATGGAACAGTGTCAATATTTGACGGCTTCCATTTATTTGAAAACTTGCATAAGCCTCCCCGCTGCCGTCTAATCAAAGGCCACAACGACTGCACCCATGCCGAGGGCGGGGCACCGGCTTTTCGGTCAACAGTACCCAGTGAGAGCAAACGGCCCAAAGGGCCCCCTGCCTACGAAACTGGTCTGGGGGCCACTGCGCTTGGGGGTCAGTGACTCAGACCTGGGGTTGGGGTTCCGTCCCGAAGTGCGCCCTGCACAGAGCGCTCAAGAAGCCCTCCCTGTCTTTCTCTCTGGCTAACGCGGGATGATCTAGATCGTTCTGCCTCAAAACCCATCTTCTGGTCTCCGTTCAACTCTGTGCCTTGGCCCTCTTCCCTTACATAGCAAGTTCTGGCCTAAAGGTCTCCACCTATTAGGTGAAGGAACAGGGCGGGGTCCTGCCCCCCCCCACCCCGAGCTTCTATAGCTGGAGCTGTTAATGTGTCAGAGGGCGGTGGGTATGGCCTGGCAATGTTTCTGAGTAATTCTACCTCATCCCTTGTTAAAAGGGGGGGCTGTGGGGAATAGGATCTCAGAGGAGCACTGTTCAAAGCAAAACAGGGCATTTAAAAAACACTCTACCAAAAACGGACTGGGAGACTCCACAGGCGGACACGTTAGGCAGCGAGTGACAAGATTCTAAAGCTGGCGAGAAGGAAACAGCAAAGAAAAAAGAAAAGCTACTTCCAAAGGATACGAGGCCACGTTAAAATAAAAACGCGGTCACCGTGACACGGGGGGAGAATGGGCTTGCTGGTAACTAGCCACTGCCCCGTGTAATCCCCGGCGCTGCCACTGAACTGTCACCATCACCACCACCTACTCGCTGGCTTGCAGCTGCGTACACACGACTGCGAGGGACCAGGCGTGGGCGCGCGCTCACTCTCCCTCTCTCTGCCATGTGAGGGCACACGGAGAAGATGGCATCCGCAAGCCAGGAAGGGGCTATCACCAAACCCCGGGCGTGCCGGCACCTGATCTTGGACCTCTAGCCTCCAGAACCGTGAGGAAGAAATGTCTGCTGTTTGCACCACCCCCTCCCCTGGGTAGTTTTTTCTGGCAGCCTTAGCAGACTACGATAATGACAACCCAGACACAGTATCGATCCATCAGGCTAATGGGTTTTAGAGGAGTATCTGCTATCAGTCAGGGTTTATTTCTTAGACCCTCAGAGAATGACAGCAAATCCCCAACGGCTCTACTGAGCTGCAGGATGTTTTCATTCACTAGTCTGATCTCACGGCAAACTGCAGGAGGCAGGGTCAGTGCCGGCCCCACTTACCCCAAGTCCAGCCTCAGAGCCGCAGAGCCGCCCGGGGAAGCGAGCCTGCAGGTCTGCAAAGCGTCTCTCAAACTCTGCTGCCACCCACACGAGCGAACGGAGGCCGGCACTGTGGACAAGAGGGCGCTGGGCTCGAGCCCTTGGCAGCCCCTTGCCTGTGGTACAGTCTCCCTCCTCAAATTTCCAGCCCACCCCCAACCACATCCAAAGAGCAGGATCAGGATTTCCTCTGTCCTGGGTGGCCAGAATTTTGCTGGAATTTAAATTTGGTTTTTCAACCTTTTTTGGGGCAGCACCCACAGCATGTGGAAGTTCCCAGGTCAGGGATCGAACCAGCACCACAGCAGCAAACCAAGCCACTGCAGTGGACAACGCTGGACCCCTAACTCGCTGTGTCACAAGAGAACTCCTGATTTTTCAACGTTTTTCTGTGTAGAGTGACCGAGGTGAAGGGCACAGGGGCTGGCTCTATGTAAGACACACACATGCACCTGATCCGAAATATCCCCGTAAGTTGGAAATGTCTATTTTACACGCATGACTTCAGTGTCCACTGGGTGCTGGGAGCTGACTTCACAGGCGGCACTGTCACGGGCGCTCGGGCGGAACCCGCGCTGTGCGTGATCCCCGAGAGCGGGTCGACCCGCCGCCGGGAGGGCGGGGAGGAGGGGCAGAGACCTCGCTTTCTCCCCTGTGCAGCAGGGCTCTGAACCCGGCGAGCTGGAAGCACCTCTGTTCTGGGTTACCACAGCTCGGCGGGGCTGGGGAGTGGCGAGAGGAATCTGGAGCGGAAGAGGATGCCAAGTGACGGGCAAGAGAAACGGGAGGCTACGAAGGGCAGCTGGGAACCGGAGCTCTCCTACGGGAAGCGAGGCCGGGGTAGGAGGGCAGAGGGGGCCTGGGCCCGGACGTCCAGCCTCAGCCCGCCCCACCTTCTCAGGAGAGAAGAGCAACACCTCAGCCCGCAGCTGCTCCCATCGGCCTCTGCAGCATCCACCCACAATCCGCTGCCCAGCCAGTCCCTGGGCGTGAGCCCTGTGCCCGGCAGCCTGGAAGCCGCAGGGAGACCACGAGACACACCTGGCCGCTGCCCGCGTGGAGCCCACATTCCAGCGGAGGAGCAGCCGGAACCGAGCAGGGCCGTGGGCGGGCTGGGGCACCTGCGGGCGGGGGCTCCACGACGGGGTGGCCTGCGGGCAGAAACGCAGGCCCCGAGGGGTGCGAGGCAAGGCTGGGGGCACCGACGTGCAGAGCAGAGCAGAGTAGTCCAAGAAGAGGACAAACCAGCCTGGAGAGGCCAGTGGGGCTGCCGGGGGCCCGGGCTTTCCAGAAGGTCTAGCCAGACGCCAAGTCCTCAGTGAACAGCCTGTGTTAAAGCTAAAGACCTGGCCGAAGGGAAGGAGGCAGCACAGAGCCTGAGAGCGACCAGCATTCACAGCCCACGGCGAGAAACATGCGTCCCGGGCACCGCAACACACACACGCCCCTAAAACCTACTATGCTCACAACTGTGCAAGGCTTTCTAGCGTCTTCTACTCTATCCCATTCTAAAAAGCAACAAAACGCTGACGTCTGATGCCCCATCAGAGGTTTACAGGTCACCCGCGAGCATCTAATGCCCACAGGGCGGCGGCAGGGGCACCAGGAGGGGCTGCGGAGGGGAAGACACCTGCCCTCAGGACAGGAGAGCGTATCCTGTGTCAGGGGCTGCAGAGACAATGAACAGGGGGCGGAGGAAAGTGGCCACTGGATTTGGCAACACAGAAGTCGTTGGTGACAAAACCAAGAATGGTTGAGGGAGCAATGGTGACAGCTGTCAGACTGGGGCTGGTGCAGAGCAAGCAGAACATAGGGAAGGGGATGGCGGGCGCGGAAGGCATTAGACTCGTTTCATCTATGTGGGTTTGGTTTTTTTTTTTTGTTTTTTTTTTTTGCTTTTTAGGGCTGCACCCGTGGCATATGGAAGTTCCCAGGCTAGGGGTCTAAACGGAGCTACAGCTGCCAGCCTACACCACAGTCACAGCAACACAGGATCTGGGCCGCATCTGCGACCTACACCACAGCTCACGGCAATGCCAGATCCTTAACCCACTGAGCAAGGCCAGGGATTGAACCCGCAACCTCATGGCTCCTAGTCAGATTCATTTCCGCTGCACCACGATGGGAACTCCTCGTTCATGCGTTTTTTTTAAAAATGAAAATCCAGTAATAACATTGAGATTACGAACTTCTTGAGAGGACATAACTGCATTTCTCTTGCCAAAAATGCATAACCTCATTCCAGTCATGAGAAAAGATGAGCCAAGCCTGGACTCTGAGGACGCCCTACCAAACGGCTGTCCAGGGCTGGTCACGAGCATCGAGACAGGGACAGCACAGACGGACACAGGCTCAGGAGAAACACCACCAATGCGACACTGGGTCCTGGCTAAACCCTGGACGGGATGAGAGCAAGCGCCCACCCACCCGCCCACGGAGACCGTGAGAAATCCACTCGCAGGGTGCACCTGTGCCAAGCTGGTCTCCCAGGTCCGATCCCCACCCTACGGCTGTGAAATAATATGTCAACACTCGGGGAAGCTGGGGTACAGGCACCCACTATTTTGGCAATTTTTCTGTAAGTCTATAAATAGTCTCCAAAAAAAGTCAAAAATATATAAATACATACTAAAAAGACCGAAAGCAAGCAATATGAGAAAATAAGTTAATTATTCTGTGTGGCGGGAATAAAGGTGCTTTATTCTTGTACTGTCCAGTACTTCCAAACTTTTTCCAAAAAGAGAGACTGAGAAGTGAGGACGCAGCCTGTGTAAATACTCAAGCAACCTTGCCGACGCAGGGCAGACCCAGGGGAGCCCAGCGAGTGTCACTGTGCAGAGGAAAAGCATCCCACCCGAGGGGGGCGGGCGGGAGAGGAGCTGGGGTCCGGAGCGCAAGGGGAGGACCAGTCAGCGGAAGGATGAGGGACGGGAAAGCAGCAGCCGTCAAGGAAGGAGGTTTGAAACCATCATGAAAAAGAGTACTGTTTTAAAAAAAGAATGCAACTGCACGTGCGGCTGAGCTGCTCTGCTGTGCGGCAGAGAGCAACACACTGGTGCAGTTCAACCGTGCTTCACCTTAAACAGATAAAAACCTACCTCAGCATTAAAAAAAAAGAGGCTGTGCCCCGCTTAGGTGGGGAGGGGAGTTGGGACAGGCACCCTCCGGCCAGGGTGGCGAGCCCACCGGAGGGGAGCGCGGCGGGCCCTGGGCACCACCAGCGGACGCGGAGCCCGGCCTCCGGCTGGGGCGCGACTCCCGCGGGAGAGGCGGGAGCGGCTGCGCTCAGGGGCAGGCAGATTCGGAAGCCTGCCCCAAACCTGGGCCTCCCAGGAGGGCCGAGGGGCTGGGACCGTGGCTTTCGGCGGAGGAGAACTGGCCTGGGAGCAGGACCGAGGAAGGAGCAGGCAGACCCCAAACCCGCCAGTGGCCCTGAAGCACTGGGAGGTGACCGTCCTGCCGGAGAGGCCTGCAGGCGAGGCCGCGGGACAGCAGGACTCCAGAGGGGACAAAGACCAGCCACCCAAAGAGTCTCGGGGAGGACAAGCCCCCTCCCCTCCTCTGACAGCCAACCGCCTGCCTTCTGACCCGAAAGGATCACAAACAAGATGACAGCACCACGTCAGCTGTCTGCTGGGCCCGAGCCAGCAGCGACGCCTCCGTCGCCTGAGGCGAGGGCATCTTGGACTCATCAGAGGAAGGGATACGGACTGTGTGCGGCCAACAGAGCAGCCGGCATTCAGCAGTCCTACCCCGCACCCACTTTACTCTGGGCATCAGAGCCGCAGGGAGACCGCAGGTGGCAGCCAGGTCTCGGGCGGAGTCCAGCCTCTCCCATGACAGGCAGACACTGAGCACGCACTGCTGAAAAATGACAGCACGGAGAGGGCAGCGCGGAGGTGCGGGCGCCGGGGCAGACCCAGCTCAGAGAGCAGGACGGGGCTCCCTGCGGAAGGAACCTTCTGGCCGGGATGGCAGCTCTAAGTGGGAGTGGGGTGGGAACTGGGTGAAGAACGCAGTGTTCCAGCCAGAAGCAGCAGCAGCACCTGCCAAGGCCCTGGGGCAGGGAGGAAGCCACACGGAGTGGGGCAGCATGGCTGGAGAGCAGAGGACGGGGGGACGGTGTGAGATGAGGCCGGGCCTCCGCAGGGTCAGGCCTCGGGGCCCAGCAGGACAAAGCCCACCCAACCTGGGCCAAGGCGGAGAGCGACCACCGGAAGACTGGAGGCGGGCAAGGTCAGGGGGGCGCAGCGCTGGCGACGACGGAGGGAGGGGTTTGTGGGGGACGAGAGTGGAAGTGGGAGCTGGTGGCGGCTCGGACCAGGTGGCAGTCCAGGGGGAGGGAAAGTAGACAGATCCAAGGCAGGGTTCAAAGGAAAGCCACCCAGACTGGAGGTGTGGGCATGCGGGGGAGGGGGGCATCAGAGATGTCCCCAGCTTCCTGGCCACGAGGAAAGGACAGAGTTAGACCCTGCTGGTGGGAGGGTGCAGTAGGTTCAGTGTGGGACCTGGTGAGACACCCCAGGAGACAGGCACAGCTGGCCTCTGTCCCAAGCAGGGGTGTGGGCTGGAGGAACAGAGCTGCAAGCCTCGGCCTCCAGGAGAAACACAAGGACAAGGTCTGGTCAAGTGGGGGGGTTGGGGGTGGGGATAAAGCCCGGGGCCACGTCGTGGGGCCTTCTGGAGAATGAGCCTAGAAAGAAGACGGGGCGGGTGGTTAAGGATCCGGTGGATTCGATCCCCGTCCCGGGGAGCTTCCACGTGTCACGGCTTTAGGGTCCCCAACAGTTTCACCCACCAGGACGTACGAGGGTCTGCACTCGAGAGGCCCAGGAGGGCTGAAGACGGTATGTCAGTCACCTCCCACCGACGGCCTCTCAGTCGGCGCCACCCAGACAGCAAATTCTGGACGCTCCAGCCCACGGTCTCCAGAGCAGGGCCCACGTACAACATTCACGGCAACGTGAGGAAAAACGCTGACCTCGCCTCTTCCAGATGTCTACTGCTCGGTCATTTTAGCAATTCTTACGCCATTAGGAAAACCACTCTACCTAAGTGGGTGCATCTGTTTACACGTGTGTACGCCCCTGCCCCGCTCGGACACCAGCCTGCCGCCGCCTGGCGTGTGGGGACCACCACTGCAGACTCCCCTCCTGAGAATCCAGGACCTCAAGCCCCCGACTCCACGCCTTTCAGAGCGGGGCCGTCTAACTCCGATCTCATGGTCTCGGTAGAAGCCCTTGGGACGTGGGCGCCTTGCAGAGGGACAATTCCTCCTGCTAACTCTGGGGAAGGTGGCCACCGGGACAAGGGGGCAGCGACGGTCCCGGGGCAGCATGAAGGCCAGGTCACCATGACATCAGAATATCACACACAAAGGTCACCCCAGGCCGCCGCCTCTCTGCACCCCAAACACTGCTCGGGTTGCCCTAGGGCACCAGGCGTCCACGCCCTGCACTCCCAGGGGACACAGAGCCCCGTCGTTCACTGGGTCTCACTGGGTGGCTCCCAACAGACCAAGAGCCCGTCCTGCGGGCCAGGCGCACCAGACTCTCCGGGGCAGGAAGGGGCGCCGGGGGCGCGGTTGGCTAACACCGGCTTACACCGGCTTACACCTCAGACGGACCGAATTACTTACTTGAAATTCATTTTCATTCTGAGCCTGTTCGGATCCATCCTTATTACAGGACCTCTATGGATGAGAAAAAGCAAACACTTCCGGTGAGATGGGGAACAGGGAGCAGACACCGCCTTTCAGCCATCACAACAGTCAGGGTTTACATACATCTCAGGTCTTTAACGGGCGTTCTCGGCCCACTGAGGTCACCGGTGCGATCCAAAGGCGCCACCGGTGGTCCAGCACTGGCACCAACACCCGAGGAATCGCTGCACTTCTCTACAAGACAAGCGATGCGCTGACGAGACCGAGTGGCCGCGGGTCTCGCCACCAGCCCGAGAACCGTTTCGCAATTTCATTGCTGGAGGAAAGTCGAGGCAGAGCGCTCTCCTCAGGACGCCAGGCCAGGCCAATCTAGCCAGGCGGTGCCTCAAGGCTCCGCCAGCCCCAGGCGGGCTCTTCTCCCGCAGGGCGGGCCGGGAGAGGGGATGCCCCTGTGGGCCGGGGACCTGCCACTCGCTGCGTTCACGGCTGCCCCCAGCCCCGTACAGAGTCTTCCTCCGCCAAGAAGAGGACCGAGCGAATTTAAGAACGGCCCTCAACCAATCTCACGTGTTAAAATATTAAGAGATGCTCCTACATCACTTTCCTCAATGAAATTGCAAATCACTGGTAACCAGGACTCTATCATTAACACGCCTAGCCCAGGAACTACCGTAAGCAGCTCTGGCTACATCATTTCTTCGTGGCAGGGCTTATCTTTTGAAAGCAACCCCCCACCCCAAGTGCTTTAAAAAGTGTCGTGTTACCTTTAATTAGGGGATAAGTAAAAGCAAGTCAGATCTTACAGGTCATGTCAAAATGTTATACTGGAATATCACCCCTAGAAAAATTAAACTAAATCTGCATAAAGTCAGACACAGAAGCCCATAAAGGAAGCTCTTTAAAAATTTTAAGGCAAAAATTCTTTAACATCCCATGAAAAACATACCTTTCCATTCCACAGCTTTATCAAAAACAACCTGTACCAAGGGTAGAAAGTGTGGACAGGGAAAAATGCCATGTTAAGCGACACCAGCTACTCTAGCACCAGCCCAGAAGCTCCCATCCATCACACGGAAATAACGTTCCACAGACATTCTAAAGCGTGTTTTGTAAAAACAGTACGTGTTCTAGTTTACTGGATATGAACGTAAACAAAATAAATATCATGTTTATATGAAGCTTCTGCAAAAGACTTGCACTTGTGCATACTCAATAATCCCTTTAACGCACAGTTAAGTACAATTGGTACGAAGTACAGCAAGTATACAACTGGGGGTTACACGGTGTGTTCATTTGTGGAAGCTGCTTTTCTCTGATGAAAAATGTTACAGGTTAAATCCCGTTACAATGAAAGCTACAAAAAAGGCAACACTATAGAGATACTTTGAGACTTTTGCTGATGGCTCCAAAGACACTGCGATAATCGCAGGGGGAGGAACCAGCGACCGGGAGAGCCCTCCTCCTTCCTGGCCTCCAAGCCACTCCCCAGAAGGCTCCCTTGCTTCAGGCCTTTAGCTGTCGCCTCTCCTCGGTGGCCTACAGGCTCCTGAAGAAGAGGGATTCCGTCTTTCATTTACTGCTGGTCTTCCCCCAAAGCCATGAGCAGACCCCGGTGCTCACCCTACTTTTTGGACAGCACGGCTAAACACACACTCCTGTGCCATGGAGCTCAGGGCGGGCTGGCTCAAGGAGCAACCGGGTGACGGAGACCAGCTCTGGACGAACGAGCGGGAAGCCGGCTACCGTGCTGAATAGAATGCCAAAAAGGGGCCGAAATGCCCCCAAATAGCAAAGCCTTGTGCTTTTTCTCCCCAAAGAGAGTTAAGAACAGAGCAAGTCCTATAATCTGCTCTACCGTGCACTGGCTCTTTGCAGGAAAAGACAAAGAAGGGCTCTGGCTACCTTACTGCAGCTTCCTGTAACGGGGTTTGACCTGAGCAGAATCCTTAACGACGATGGTTATTCCTACGCTGTTATTACCTGAACTGTATCCTCTTAGGGAGATACAGCCCATGGGTTACTGAGCCAACAGAAGTCCCTTTCCCTTGTCTAACGGTGCTCTCAAAAGCAAGTCACCTCCTCCAAGTGGCACATCGGCTTCGTTCCCAAGGCCATTCCTTTTTAACGTATTAGCACCATTAGGTGGAAGTAAATTTTGTGAAGAATTTCCCCGCCCCTGCCCACTGCGCCCCACCCCCGGGGCCTCAGAGCACCATCGCGAAGGCAAGGTGGACTTCTGCCACGGCAGCCCTCGGTTCTGTTTCCTCAGTACAGAATGTTCGTGTTCCCTCGTCCTGTGGTGAGACAGTAAGGCCCGGAAGTCTCAGACCAGGCTGACTGAATATTCGGGAAAAGGTGGGAGGCGAGGCTTCCTGCAGAGGTTAAGCCAGCGGGAGACTCACACGCCCAAAACACAAGGCAGGGGACTTGTCTGTCCAGGAGGGAAGGAAGCAAAATATAACTTGGAACCTGTGGGATTTCATTTCAGAGGCAAATTTATTTGAAGCCAGTATTAAAATATACTGTACAAGTATTTCACACGACTTCAAATTCTTCTCCAACTAACGTGTTACATTAATAAAAATTAGCTTTCGATAAGTTAAAAAATCAAGTTTTTAAACATTTATTAGAAATGTCAACACTAACCCAGTTATTTAATATGCACTAATTATTAATTTATTTTTCTCTTTTAGGGCCGCACGTGTGGCATATGGAAGTTCCCAGGCTAGGGGGTCGAATCGGAGCTGCAGCTGCAGGCCTACACCACCGTCACAGCAACGCCGGATGGGGGCTGTGTCTGCGACCTAAGCCCACGGCTTGTGGCAACACAAACTCCTTAACCCACTGAGTGAGGCCGGAGATCAAACCCACATCCCCACGGAGACTACAACAGGTTCTTAATCCACTGAGCCACAATGGGAACTCCTAATTATTAAATTTTGTAGTGTGAACATTACTGTGGTCATTTTTTTTTTTTTTAATCAGCTTATATAGGAACAGACTGAAATCTTCATGGAAGAAATAATACCACGTCTGGAACTTGCTGCAGAATAACCTGGAGAATGAATGAGTGTGGGGATGAAAACACTGGTCGGGGAAAAAGATGGACTCTGGGCACTTTGGTTCGCTGCACTCTTGTGGTCTACCCCTCTATGCATAATAAAGCTTTTTTATTTTTTATTTGTGTTTTTATTTTTTGGCTTTTTAGGGCCGCACCTGTGGCCTATGGCTGTTCCCAGGCTAGGGGTCAAATCGGAGCTGTAGCTGCCGGCCTGCTCCTTGGCCACAGCAATGTGGGATCCGAGCCGCCTCTGCAACCTACACCACAGCTCCTGGCAACGCCAGATCCTTAACCCACTGGGGGAGGCCAGGGACAGAACCTACGTCCTCATGGATGCTAGTCAGATTCATTTCCACTGAGTCGTGACGGGAACTCCAAAACTTTTTAAAAATAAAGCACTGAAACTTCAAGACCTAAGAAGTCAGAATGGATGATATGCTTAAGAAAACATCCAGCTCTATGTGAATATACTAAAAATTACTGAATTGTACACCTAAATAAATGAATGGTACAGTACAACAATGTGACAAAAATAAAAAAAAAACAAAAAAAGACACCCACTGATTAAAAAAAAATACTGCCACTGGCTTCTTCCCCTTTTCCTTGCTCTTTTCTTCCTATTGTGGGCTTGGTTTCCAAGATAATCTTCGGTACTTATAACCCATGCATTCATTAGACTGTGATGTGGGAAACAGGCTAAAGTGGTCGTGTGATATTTAGCTATTGTCTCCTTTAAAGGCTCAGTACAAAATAAAAGAGTAAATCGGTCGCAGCCTTTAAAAGTGCTTTGGGAGTTCCCACTGTAGCACAACAGGATCAGCAGCGTCTCTGGAGCCCTGAGAAGCAGGTTCGGTCCCCGGCCCGGCACAGTGGGTGAAGGATCCGGCGCTGCCACAGCTGCTGCTCGGATCTGATCCCTGGCCCAGGAGCTCCATATGCTGAGGGGTGGCTAGAAAGAAAAAAAAAAAGGAAAGTGCTTTGGGATCAGTAAGTGAGTGATGAAGAAAGAATAACCCAAATGTCAGCCAGACCCTACTTGCAGGGCATCTAAGATTCAGCCGAGGAAAAGCATCCATCCCTCCGGGAAGCTGAGGCCCCAGCGACTCCGGGCTTCCAGCGATAAAGGAGGAAGCAGCTAAGTATTTCAGGTGAATTTTCAAGTTGAGACCCATAAATTTCTAAAATTACTAAATGTCTGCCATTTTCTACTGAGGAAACAGAAGAAAGGGGTCTGATTTGCCTTGGACCAAAAAATTTAGAAACATAAAAATCCCCCAAAGTCATATATATATTCAATACATAACATTCTGAAACCTTGATCGCTGTGCCCCGTCAGGCAAGCCCAAACTGTAGCTGGTGCAACTTAACAAAAGCATTACAACTTTCTTTTTAAAAAACATTTCTTGAAACCAAGAACTAAAAGAAAGAAATTAAAGCTGTAGAGAATGCTCCGACTTCAGAGGACTCATACTATACCGTGAATCGTGTCTGTCACCTGGAAACCAGAGTGCTCCAGGCACGATCGCATGGACAAGCCTGCAGCAGAGAACACATGCACATACGACTAAAGTGGTACATTACCCCACGCCCTTCACGCCACCCAACACAGAGACATGCCTTCCCAAGAGGGCGGGCTGTGGTCACACCGCAGTTCCAGGGACCAGAACTCTGGACTGGCTTCGTGCTTATAAATCCCAAACGTTTAAGACCAGGGAGACAAAGACATTTTGCATCTGTCAAAATTAGACCCAGTAGTCTGCGGTTTATTTAGTTATCAGGAGAAGGCACCAAAGCAAGTCTCGCAGGGCTATGGACAGTAATTTGGCAGCTGTTTTTGGAGAGTATCAACGGGAGAAATACTAGGTTATTAGACCAAGTGGGAACACGCAATCCTGGAAACACGTGTTTCTTCTGAGAGGGAGGTTGTGGCTGCTTAGAAATGGGTATGATCTCACGGCATGCTCAAAGTACGAGGGTTTTCTTTTTAACAAAAAGCAGAGGAAATGAAACAACTTGAACTCGGGATGGCCCTTACACAACGAGAAAAAGATATCAAACCGCTGTGTGCCTGTGTGGCTGTGTGCGGTGGGAGCAGGGGACAGAGCAGGGCTCAGCTCCCAAGGGAAGTGCCGTGAGCTGTCAGCCTCTCAGTGGCTACACGCAGCTGCTCTGCGTTTTACAGCTGCTCCGCGTTTTATCGATGGAACTTTCAATGAACTTTCAATGAAACAGGGAGTAAGAGAAAAGAGGGAAGACAACATTTTGTCCTCTGGGTCCCAAATGGCAGCCTTCTGAGTCACTTGCACGTACCTGCGTGGTGCCTTGGTGCCTTTCACCTCACTGCGGTTAGTGCCCCGGCAAGCGCTAACATTAGCCTTCTACTGCTCAAAGAACAAAACCAGACTGTTCCCAGACAACCCCCGAGAGCTGGAAACGCCAGCGAGGCCGTCGAGCAGGCGAGGCCCAGTCTCTCCACTCACGCACGGGAGGGACAGGCCCACTGTGCCGCTGACGGAGGAGGGACAAGGAACCCTCGGGACTTCCGCCAGCCGGCACAGGTGGCATGTGGGGAACAGTACGTACTGCCACTTGTGTCTTCCACAATTCATGATAAATAAGCAAACTTGTTATGTGTAATCAGCCAACCTTGCTTCTGGGAAAAGGCTGTTACGGGACACGATGCAGGCTGTCCCTTCCCAGTCCCAGAAAGGAAAAAAACCAAGTTACACTCACAGCTGACTCGACCGCTGCAAGCTCTCCTCTAGCAATTGCACCTCTCTCCACACTGGCGTGCGCCACACCAGGACTGCTCACGGCTTCCGCTGGGCCAGCCTGCCTACTCTAGTTACGGGGGACTGCACGGTGGGATCCCATTTCCTCGTCTACAAAGCTGAGGAGGATACCCTCCGCACTCAGACCCTGAGTGATACTGACGTGCGCTGTTTTAACATCAGACCAATTTTTTATGTTTAATAACTTCCTGAAACTGGTGCTGTGTGTGGCTGCTTTTCGAAGCTGCGTGTGTCTTATCTTGTCTTAGTCTCCAAAGGACCCATTCTCCCCCCTTGTCCAATGCAGGACTTTTCGTCGGTCCCCTAAAATTATCACAAATTATCCTCAACAAAACCTCCAGGGCACAGCTGGAAGTCTGCTGAGGTCTCATCTTATATAGAAGTGGGGGCTGGAGAGATGGCTATTTGGGGGACAGAACTGTGGGCCTGAAGCCCAGCCAGAAGGCCTTCCCTCGCTTCCGGCCACTTAACCCTTAGAGGACTGCACCCGGGAGCAGTCGTCGCAGGGCTGCTACAGGAACAAAGCAGTCAGACAGCTCCCGACACCAAGATAAAGAAAAATGGGAAAGTCGAGAAGCATCTGATTACTTTACACCAAGGCAATGATTGTAAATCAAATATTTCTACTTAACACCTGACTCTCCCAGAGGAGAAAAATCCAAAAGCTGAAAATGGGGAGAAAGGGAAAGATGGGCCACCCCAAACTCCACCGGCCCCCGTGGCAGCAAGCCCAGCAGCCCAGTAGCCTGAGAAAATGCCCCAAGTCTACGATGGCGTGCAGTCATCAATTAACACGCTTCAAGGACGGAGCCTATACTGACCCACTTTGAAGGATGCGACAACTGCAACCAGACGGCCGATTTAGGAAAAACCGGTTATACTTGCATAAACGCACACACGTGCTTTCCTCTAGGGTAGAGTAAAACATAAGGAAAGCGTACCATTTGAGTTGTAGGGTGTTTCTGTCTTGAACCCATCTATCGATTAAAGTAGTGAGAACTTACTTGGGCTCCGTATTTGCCCAGCTTCATCTCTCAATTAATGCAAATCCTGACAAGTTACTATCAAGTCTGGCCGTTTTTCTATCAGAATGGGGACCTAAAGGTCCTTGCGAATGAGAAAAACCCCTCATCCAACACAGGCCAGATTCCCGGCAAAGTGCTGACCGGCAATTTGACTGAGCTCAGGTCCCAGCAACAAAATACATAATAGCTATTTTGAAACCCGAGCTGAAAATACTCGAAGAGGCACTTAAGCGTGTGGTGAAAGCCCAGCTTCGGGGCCCACGGCACTGCCGCCTGCCCGGGTCTCACCGGCTCCTCAGCCTCTTACTTTCCTTCTCTCTGAAAAGGAAGCCCTTTGCCACAGTTTCTGCACTTGTTCCCATCCTCGTGTTGCAAAGGAGGCAAGTGGCCAGCACTTTACAATGGCCAGTAATGTTTGAAATGCTAAGTGGCAGCAAGGGCCCCGGGCGAACGCTGAAAACCTGGGAACCGTACACACTCGAGGCTGAGGGTTTCTTGGTTTGAGGAAGTTCGAACTTCAACAAAAAAGTGCACCTGAACTAGGGACTCGGTCAACTGAGTCATTACATTGAAAACACCGAGCCCCCACCACCCCGGAAAGCGAAGGATCCGCTTTTCTCTAACAAAACTGAGCTCGCTGAGTGAGAGGTCATCTTGAGCCAGTCGGCATTTGCTCATCATCCGCCTCGGGCGCTACTTGTTTCCCTTTCTACCCACGTGCTTTCAAGCACAGCTTCCACCTTCATCAGCAGATGCCATTTCAGGAATGGAAACTAACAGCTTAGTAAAAACAGAATCAAGAAGCTACCGTGCCCCCACGGATGAGGACTGCGTGTAAGACACACTCTGGCCTATTAGTTTGGTAAAAGTTAATTCCACTGTAAGTGGTTTCAATCATTCCCTATTTTTCTAGTGAGTTACCCAAGAGTCTTTCTTCCCCCCTTAAAAATAGGGACAGAATTCTGTTAAAATGACCTGATTCCAGACACTGCTATTGTACCTAAGCACAGTAAGGTAGTAATTCTACACTACTGAAATTCCCAAAAGAACAAAATACTAACTGCTGATGCTGAGTAATAGGGAAGAGAAAACTGAAGTCGCAGGCTGTGCTGCAGCTGGCAGGTTCCAGAGCCACGCCTGCCAGCGCAGGGGCCACCAGCAGCCTGTGACCATTTCCACTTAAATTAATTAAAATTTAAAACTCTGTTCCTTGGCTGCAGCTGCCACGTTTCCAGCATCTGACGGCCACACGTGGCTGGTGAGCAGCGTCCTGGACGGCACAGATCAAAGCCTTCCCGTCTCGCCGCGGCTCTGGACCGGCACGGGGCCTGGCTTAGGGGGAGCACACGGTGCACATTTAAAGGTTCTGAACAGAAGCAAAATCTCAGAGATCAGATTTAAGCAACCGTCTCCCATCAGGGACAGCTCCAGCAGCCGGTCGTTAAAGCATTTCTAAAGGGCTGCTTATGCACAAGCGCACACAGTAAATGAGCAGAAATGGGACTTCAGTGTTACAGAAAGTCCTGGAGGTGGGGGGGAATGGCTAAAGACCGATTTCATTAAAAGTCCCCAAAGGGTCATAACTGGGTACCTCGACAAAGGCAAAAAAACAAGTTGCATGGTCAACACCGACCCTGTCCTGTCTGGGCATCACCAGACAGGGGTTGGCGCTGCCAGTCAGCACGTGTTCCCAGTTCCTAAGCGGCCTCGGACACCTGGTCTGCTTCTAACACTCAGAGCCTCACCACCCTCGCAGCTTGGCAGGGCTAAGGAAAATGACCCAGTGAAAAGGTTCAGTCACAGGATGCCCGCCAGGGTGCCAGCTTTAACATTTTTCTAAACATATAATCAAATTACCATGACCTGCTTTCTGCATTGAGCTGAAAGATACCATTCCTCTAAAAAACTAACAAAACTTTCTCCATTTCGTGAGGATAAAAAACAGGCCTAAAGAAGATTTAAATGGATATCAAAACTCCACCACAGAAATACATATACATTTATATGTGTGGGCCCTAAAACGATAAATTTGTGGTATGAATAGCTTTTTTTTTTAAATCCAGATATTTGGGATATTGGATATTGGTTACAACAATTCAACAAGTAAGGCCTTTTTCTTGGATGTTAGATTCAATTATTAAGTAATACAAAAATTTAGAAACATTATGAATCTAACAAATTCAAAGTTTTAAAGAAATCTCAACAGGAGACAGTTAATAAATCCAGCTTCACCGAGCTCATACTTTTCCACGGGCACTATGTTCTAAGTCCTTTCTGACTACGGTCTAGGAGCAACAGCTTCTCCACATTAGAATTTTACAACCAAAGTCTGAGCTGAAAAGTTCAGTGTGGGAAAACTCAAGCATCATCAAGCACAATTAAAGATTTAACCGACCTTGTTATTTGTCTGGATAGAAAACTGGGAATATTTGTGCTGGTTTACTAACAAGTAATAAGCAAAGACAGAATTCACTTAGAATAGAAACAAAAACCCAACTTGTGCAGCCCAACTAAACTAAAAGCAATATATTTCAATAGCTCTCACGGCACCACTACCGTTTCAACTGAAGTCACCCCCCAGGTAATTTAGGGGACGGGATCAGAACCGTGTCCCTCCCGTCCCCGAGCAGCCGAGGGACTCACCATCTTCAAAATCGCGCCGTACAGCCGCAGGAGCACTTTCCGAGGCTCGTCACCAACGGTGGCCAGAGTGTCGGGGAGCGAGCACTGGAACAGCATGTTGCTGAGGCCACCCCTGTGGGAAATGAGAGCGCGGTTAGGCTCTGCGCGGGCCAGGTGAGCGAGCCTCCCTTCTTGGAGGGCCGCCAAGCGAGGTCGGCATCCAGCCCACAAAGACTGTTCTCGTCTAAGACCTCGCTCGCTTCACGGCTCGGGACACCTGCAACATGAATGATTAACTGCGCAGCTGTCACATCAGCGCCACGAGTCCCACGGAAACAGGCAAAGCCCACTCTGTTCTAGCATAGCCACGGCGGAGTTTCTGCTCGGGCACGTGGCGCAGCCCACTGGCGGCACCTGCCTCAGAGAAGGACAAGGAGCAGGGAGGCCCTCTTCAGCCCTGGGGCTGCTTGCTCAACTGCGTCCCTTCCAGCCCACATTCATCCCCGATCCCAGGTTTCCATCATATTCCCACCACTGCCAGGGCAAAATCTTGGGGCAATACTTAACCCGCCTCCTCCAGGACTTTCCACTTGAAGCATAGCTCTAAGACCCGCCCCTTCTCAGCCACTTTTAACTGAGAGCCTTTTAAAAACTTGCAACATTCACAGTCAAAGGAGCTTTCAGAGGAAATGGGCCGCCTCGAGGCCCTAACCCTTCCCTCCTCCAAAGACCGGGAACAAGCTGCAGGGAACATTTAAACAGGAAAGCACAGCCTCGGGGACAAATCGCCTGCCTGGGTTGGAAATGATGAGGCCCAGAGGAGAGTCGGTCAGTGCAGGGACCGGAGTCAGAGGAGGGAGCGCCAAGTTCTGTACCACTAGGAATCAGAGACAAGGGGCCCACCTACCCCGCGAGTCCCACTCGTATCTAGTCCCTAAATCCGGAGGGACTAGCGCCCACGCACAGCTCTGCTGGCAGCTGGAGCAACGCAAAGCTGAAACCTGCTCTGCTCGCGAGAGCAGACAGAAAGCTAAGACAGGGCTCCAAGTCACAGGGCAGCATCGGAACCAGAGGCTGCTGCAAACCGAGTCCACACGTGCCCAGCAGATGCATGGATCCCATGTGTATGCGCAGCTCCTGGAGAAAAAGTTATCAGCAAACCGGACCACAGCTTTCTAGAATGGCATCCCCCGCCGGCCGCCAGCCTCGCTCCCGGTTCCCTAGATACGGAGAGTCTAGTCCAGTGAAACGCTGCCCCCAAACGTGAGGCGGAAACATCTCATCATATGCCAAGCGTGCAGGGATCCTGCGCACGCGGTGACAAGCACAGCTGAGACACAGACCCAGAGGAACTCCATTCTGTGTGGGGAAGGAAGATAAGAGGGAGGGCTTTTTATCTGGAGGTGTTACCGTTGCCCTGTTAACGGTGGCACAGGAGTTTTCACAGGCCTGCCCCCGCGGGCAGACGCACTCTCTGCCTCTCCTTAGGTGGCAACGGGCCTCGCGGCAAGACCAGCTTTACCAGCAGCCTCGACAGTGGGCTGAGCATGTCCCACCAAGAGCTGACAAGTGAAACCTAAAGGCTGTGCCTGCGTCACTTTGGGAGATGAAGGTACCCATCGCTTCTCTGGGCAACCCCGGAACAGCCTTATGGTGCCCTCCGGGGTACGGGCTCAGAGGCTGGGGCCCCAGCAGCAGCCAGGCAGAGCCCTCCCCTCGGAGGTCAAGGTCCCAACTCTGCCCCCCCCAGCTCCCAGGTTCTGATCACCCCAACCCTTGCCCCCCAGCTCCAGAAGCTGCTTCCTGCATGCTTATTTCTTGTTTTAATCACTTGCCTTCCCCTTTTTGCTTCTTCGGTTCTCCACCCCAGTTCACCCAATTCCCTATACTAAATTCTCTGTGTCTGCTGAAGTACCTAGTATGGTTTCCATTTTCTTGCAGGGTCCTGACTGACACATGTGGCCTCAGCAGCTTTTCAGATCATGGCGTAAGGGTCACATCCTCGGAACAGCAGAGCTGAAAGGAGCCTGTACCCCCATCAAGCCCAGGGCCCACCAAGCCTGGCTACTTCCAGAACCTCTTCAGTGCCAGAGTGAAATACATTTCTATGCTGTTTAAGCCACTGCCACTCTGGGGTCCTCGGTGATAAGCAGCTGAACCTAGTCCTGACTGACGCAGCCTGTCACCACCCACTTGCCCCTCTCTCTTCCTCCAGTTCGCAAACTCCTCACTCTCCTGCTACCTAAAAACTATCTACTGGTGGGAGTTCCCACCGTGGCTCAGTGGTAACAAAGCCGACTAGTATCCACGAGGACACGGGTTCGATCCCTGGCCTTGCTCAGCGGGTTAAGGATCCGGCATTGCCAGGAGCTGTGGTGTAGGTGGCAGACGCGACTCAGATCCCGCGTTGCTGTGGCTGTGGCGCAGTCCGAGAGCTGCAGCTCTGATTGGACTCCTAGCCTGGGAACCTCCATATGCCGCAGCTGTGGCGAAAAAAAAGACAAAAAAAGCCTACTGGAGTTCCCACTGTGGCACAATGGGATCAGTGGCGTCTTGGGAGCACTGGAACACAGACTGGATCCCAGCGGGCACAGTGAGTTAAGCACCCGGTGCTGCTGCAGCTGTGGCTTAGGTCACAACTGTGGCTCAGATCTGATCCCCGGACTGGGAACTCCATGTGCCCTGGGGCAGCCGAAAAAGAAAAAAATAAAAAATAAAAACTACCTACTGTTTAAAGCCAAGTTGCAGGTCCAACCTCCTCAAGACGCTTTTGCTGCCTTCCCTGCCGGCTCCTTGAAGGCCAGGCTAATGCCTAACTTCAATTCCCAAGGCCCAGAGGCTCCAGATGCTCAACAGAGATCCCCTGAGAGCAGCATCGACCAGCAGCACCCCGTTTCCCTTCTCCAACCTCCCCCCCTTACACTTGAGAACGGACTGTCTTAGGCTCCTCTCTAATAGGCTGGTGGGTGAGCCTGGGCTCTCTCATTACCTGTAGGCTCCCCAGCGGACAGCCCCACCTTCCTGGGGGAGGGCGTCACGGCAGTGAAACACCACAGGCTTCAGGGCCAGGGATTCAAATCCCAGTTCTGCACTTCCTAGCTGTGGACCCTGGGCACACTGCTAAACCTCTCTGACCCTCGAAAACTCACTCCTTTAAAACAGTGGTCACTGTAAGAGCTCAGGGTCACGGAGCCGTTGGGCTGCAACGCTCTGAGCGCCGGATAAGGACTGGATGGTCTCTTCCTCCCAGCGACTACGGGGGTGCTGGCATCGCCTCCATCTGAGAGGAGGAAATGAGGCGCACGGCAGGGAAGCGGCTGAGCCAGGAGCCAAGGCAGGCGTCTGGCTCCAGTCTTGCTTCTCCTCTGATCCCAGGAGAGACGAGAGACAAAGCAGGAGCGCACCATGTGCCACAGCAGGCACGGAGCGGGCGTCGGGCGCCGCGGCCAGTCACAGGAGCCGAACATCAGCACTAGCTGGCACTAACCTGTGTAAAACAAATGCCTTTGCTCCCACAGCTGCTGTAACACAGGACCACAAACCCAGTGGCTTAAAACAAGACAAACTTATTATCTTATGGTTCTGGAGTTCAGACGTCTGAAAATAGGTCTCGTGGGGCTAAAATCAAGGTGGCGGCAAGGCTATACATCAAAGGACACACCACATCCAGGAAACACACAAAGCATCGCTAAAATAGACTGGGACTGAGCTAATGAACTTCCAACAGGGTTACCAGCGAGGATGAGGAATTACCGTCTAAGGAGCCCAGAGGTCAGTTTAGGAAGACCAAATATTCACGGTGGTGACGGCTGGACAGCAATGTGAGCTGACTTAACGCCACGAAACTGCACACTTGAAAATGGTTAAAACGGTGAATTTCAGGCCATGTGTATTTTACATGGCATAAAATTTTTTTAAAAGGAATGAAGTCCTGGAGTTCCCGTCGTGGCTCAGTGGTTAATGAATCGGACTAGGAACCATGAGGTTGAGGGTTCAATCCCTGGCCTCGCTCAGTGGGTTAAGGATCTGGCGTTGCCGTGAGCTGTGGTGTAGGTTACAGATGCGGCTCGGATCCCGCGTTGCTGTGGCTGTGGCGAAGGCCGGCAGCTACAGCTCCTGTTAGACCCCTAGCCTGGGAACCTCCATATGCCGTGGGTGTGGCCCTTGAAAAGGCAAGAAAAAAAAAAAAAAAAAAGGAATGAAGTCCTGACACATGCTATAACATGGATGAACCTTAAAAGCATGATCAGTGAGAGAATTCAGCCTAAAAGAGCAGGTATTATATGATTACATGATTCCACCCCTACTAAATGCCCAGAACAAGGAATTCTACGGAGCCAGTGCCTGGGGCTAGGGCAGAAGGGGGCTGAAGGGGACAGGGCTTCCTTGTGAAGTGATAAAAATGTTCCAAAATTGATGGTGGTGGTGGCTGCATATGTCTGTGTTTATGTGTTTTTCTTTTGATTTACAATGTTGTATGAGTTTCAGATGTACCCGCGGATATGTTAAACCCACATACTAAAACCTGACTCCTACAATCTGAATCTGTGAATTATCTAACACGTGAACTGAATCTCAATAAAAGTGTTTTTTTGTTTCTGGCCACACCTGCAGCACAGGGAAGTCCCTGGGCCAGGGATCACACCCATGCCACAGTGATGACCTGAGCGACTCGCTGACGTCAGAGCCTTAACCTGCTATGCCACAGCTCCCTAAAAGTTTTTGCTTTTTTTAAAAAAAAAGGGAAAGAAAAATGACTTTTTTCCTATGCAACCATTTTTTCTTAAACTTGAATGTGCTTCTACAGAAATGTTTCACAGATGCAAATAAAAGCTGTTTTTAAGAATAGTTTTCAGGAGTTCCCGTTGTGGCTCAGCGGTAACAAAGCCGACTAGTATCCATGAAGATGTGCATTCAAACCCTGGCCTCGCTCAGTGGGTTAAGGATCCAGCATGGCTGTGAACTGTGGTGCAGGTCGCAGATGTAGCTCAGATCTTGCATTGCGGTGGCTGTGGCATAGCCTGGCAGCTGCAGCTCTGATTTGACCCCTAGCCAGGGAACCTCCATATGCCACGGGTGTGGCCCTGGAAAGCAAAAAAAAAAAAAAAAAAAGAAAAGAAAGAAGTAGCTTATTTAAAAGAAAAATAATCATAGTATCTGGGAATGTTTACAAGAATATGACCTATTTTCCCAAGGGGCAAATGAGTTGTCACCCCAGTTAAGGAATAACAGACAGGGAGTTCCCTGGTGGTCTAGTAGTCAGGATTTGGCACTTTCACCATTGTGGCCTGGGTTCTATCCCTGGTCTAGTAACTGAGATTCCACACAAAGCCACTGCATGCCGCAGCCAAAAAGAAAGAAAAAAGAAAAAGAAGAGGCAGCCAAGGAGACCAAGGCTCTGGTTTCTTCTGAAGTAATAAGCCTTGAGGCAGGGGGAAGGTATGGAGCTAGAGGCACCCACGGGCCTGGCCTTTCTCCTCTGCTCTGGGCAGTGCCTCCCAGAAGTATCGGAAGTACGCTGCCACACCAGCCGCAGCCAGGGCAGGATCTGGCTACCAAGCAACAGGACAAGCCTGACATCACTTAGAAGCCCTGGTTTTCCTTCCTGTCACATACTCCTGAAGCTCAGGCCACAGCGAGCTCAAACAGATGAACCACTGTTCTAAGCTGTGTAACTCAATTCCAAGTTTGTCCCTGGACTCCTAAAGAAGGAAGGCGGGCCTGCCTGGCCAGAAACGCGCTCCCGACCTGGAAATCTCTCACCTCCTGTGCTGTCTGCGGCTCACTGCTCGTTCGACTCGCTCGAGCGGGAGGAAGTTAACCATTAATTCTTTTTAGCGACCATCAAAATCAAGGAAATAATGTCACTGTCACAGATGACCCCAAATGGGAGAAACCACCTAGAAAAAAGCCAGTTACCAATGTGCCAAATAATATGACCAGGAAGAAGAAATGGTGGGAGGAAGATATGCCACAGAAATGGTAGCAGAAATACAACAGCCAGGAGATCCCATCGTGCTGCAGCGGTTAACGTATCCGACTAGGAACCATGAGGTTGTGGGTTCGATCCCTGGCCTTGCTCAGTGGGTTAAGGATACGGTGTTGCCATGAGCTGTGGTGTAGGTCTCAAGACACGGCTCGGATCTGGCGTTGCAGTGGCTGTGGTGTAGGCCGGCAGCTATACCTCCGATTCAATTCCTAGCCTGGGAACCTCTATATGCTGCAGGTGCAGCCCTAAAAAGCGGGGGGAAAAAAAAAAAAAGGAACTCCCATCTTATATCTAGACTGATATGTTTTCTAATCAATTCGAAAACTTGATACATCAAAATATAATTTTTAAACATTAAAACTGCTCGTGAAGATAACTAATTTTTAATGTTTCGAGGCAACCAGTTTAAGTCTACAATATACATAAAGTTAATAAATGGCATAAATATTACAAAGTTAAAAAGTACTGCAAAGGGAATACTTTTAAGGACATCAGTGTGGGAAAAATAGTTAATTAAAATAAACCATAAGGAGTTCCCGTTGTGGCTCAGTGGTAACAAACCCAACTAGCATCCATGAAGATGCAAGTTCGATCCCTGGCCTCGCTCAGTGGGTTAAGGATCTGGCATAGCCGTAAGCTGTGGTGCTACAGCTACAGCTCTGATTTGACCCCTAGCCTGGGAATCTCTATATGACGTGGGTGTGGCCCTAGAAAAACGATATAGATAGATAGATATAAAACAAATGAATAAACTATGAAACACACTGAAGGTTAGTAACTTAAAACATATTTCTTAATGATACGCCTTAGTGATTCTATGATAAATAACTTCCTGTCAGATTGATGAATGTCAGCTCGCTACCGCCTCAAGTAAAGCCATACAATTAATCACGCTCATCATTAAGAGGAGAAAAGAAAATTGGAAAACGTTAAATAGCAAATAATCTGAAAATTTAGTTGATCCAGAAATGTATCAGAAATAATGGCATTTGTAGCAACCATGGATGGACCTAGAAACTATCGGGCTAAGTGAAATCAGTCAGACAGTGAGACACCAACATCAAATGCTGTCACTCGCACGTGGACTCTAAAAAAAAGGACACAATGAACTTCTTTGCAGAAGAGATACTGACTCACAGACTTTGAAAAACTTACGGTTTCCAAATGAGACAGGTTTGGTGGGGTGGGAGGATGCACTGAGGGTTTGGGATGGAAATGCCATAAAATTTGGTTGTGATGATTTTTGTACACCTATAAATGTAACAAAATTCATTGAAAAATAAAAAGAAATGCATCAGAAAACCATCACAGTAGGCAACATGTTGAGTACAATTAACTTTACTTATTTGTTCATCTATGGAGGTTCCCAAGCTAGGGGTCTAATTGGAGCTGCTGGCCTAAGTACGCCACAGCCACGCCAGATCCGAGCCACGTCTGTGCCCTACACCACAACCCACAGCAACCCTGGATCCTTAACCCGCTGAGCAAGGCCGGGGATTGAACCTGAGTCTTCACGGACACTAGTCGGGTTCGTTAACCGCTGAGCCATGATGGGAACTCCTACAATTAACTTTCAAAGAACCTTAGTAAAGTCCATGAAATCATTTCAAAACAAAAACCGCTCCACAAAACTAAGATGTGGCATTTGACGATACGTCCCTCACGGCTCCTTACAGCAGGAAACACCACCGCGCCTTCCTGGTGGGAAAGGCCTTCTTAAAATAGAAGCCTGGACGACGACTGGTTCCGTACAGTCAAATATGAAACAAAACGTCCCAAAACACACAGTACTATTAACCCTTCTATATGTGAACGATGCTATTATTAAGAGCATACCTGTCACAAAAAACGCTTTAATGCTTCAGCATTTACGCCAAATACAGAGGTTACAAAAGATCTCATGTTTTATAGCCCTGGGAACCACATCTAGTCACTTATGATGGAGCATGATAATGTGAGAAAAAAGAGTGTGTACACGTATGTGTCCATGGGTCACCCTGTGTGCAGTGGAAAACTGACAGAACACTGAAAACCAGCTGTAATGGAAAGAATAAAAATCGTTATAAAAAAGTAAAATAAAAGAATTCAAAACTGTGTTCTAAATATCAGAATCTTATTTCAGAAGGAAATAGAATTTTCACACGAATTAAAAATGGTAGATACCTCTGGGCAATGAAAGGAAACCTGAGGCCAATTTGACAAACTCTTCAGGTTTAATAAAGTTATTTTATTCTCTTTTAAGTTTGATTACTATCTTGTTTTACATTTTGAATAAAAAGATCTTATTTCACCTAAAACTTTATGGCATCTGATATATAATCGCCAGCATAAGCTACAATGAACCCCTCAAAAATCAGCTGGGGAGCTCCTGCTGTGGCTCAGCTGGTTAGGAACCCGACTGTACTCATGAGGATGCAGGCTCCATCTCTGGCCCTGATGAGTGGGTTAAGGATCAGGGCATTGCCGCAAGCTGCAGCACGGGTCACAGAATCGGCTGGGATCCAGTGTTGCTGTGGCTGTGGCACAGGCCAGAGGTAGCTGTGGGACTTCCACATGCAGCATGTGCTGCCCTAACGAGACAACAAACAAACCAAGATCACTGGTTGCAAAGGAAAAAAAAAAGGGAGCTGGTAAAAGAGCACAACGTGCCAAGACAACAATAATTGTCCTCAACACCCTCGCAAACACAACAGGGGTCCCTCTGCTGGGGTCCGTGGAGACCCTCTGACACAGGCCTCAAAAGACCAGTGACAGACTCAAAAAGGTAAATATTGAGTTACCACAGGATTCAGCAATTCAGTTCCACTTCTAAACATACACCCAAGAGAAATGAAAATGTATGTCCTCAAAAAATATTAGCATCTGGAGTTCCCATCATGGCGCAGTGGTTAACGATTCCGACTAGGAACCATGAGGTTGCGGGTTCGATCCCTGGCATCACTCAGTGGGTTAAGGATCCGGCGTTGCTGTGAGCTGTGGCGAAGGCCGGCGGCTACAGCTCCTGTTAGACCCCTAGCCTGGGAACCTTCATATGCTGCGGGTGCGGCTCTACATAAAGGCAAAAAGACAAAAAAAAAAAAAAAAATTAGCATCTGTAACAGCCAAAGGGGAAGAGAACCCTATGTCCATCACCTAATGAAAGAACGACCCAACTGTGGTCTACCGTGCAGTGGCCGGTTACTCAACCCAAAAAGGCATGAAGAACCACTCCATCCACAACACGGATACGCCTAGAAAACACTACGCTCAGTCAACGACACGGGTCGCCACAGGCCGTGTGTGTGGTGTGATTCCGTCTGCGTGAAACGTCAGAGGCGAATCCTTGAAAAGATTAAGTAGCTGAGTGGCTGTCAGGAGCTGCGAGGGGACGGCACCAGGTTTCATCCTGAGGTGACGAAAATAATTATTCTATAACTCTGCAAAAGCACTAAACACCTGCAGAAGGGCGACTTTCATGCGACGTGAGTTGCACCCCACAGAGCCGCTACCTCCCCCTTCCTGAACCAGCGGCGGGAGCTCGCCTCCACGAGTCCTTCACGGCTGAACACGCACCGACTGGCCTGAACCTGTGCCTGCCCAGCCTCCTAACGGTAACCAAGCCCCGTGGGCACAGTCCTCCATTTGATCAAAATCTGCTCCCAGGAACCGAAAACTTAGGATGAAACTGCTGGGCCCCAAGAGAAACGAAGCTTACAAATCGGATCCTAGGGTTTGGGGAGCGCAGCAGCCTGACCAAGGGGCTGTGGAATGAGGAAAGCTCCAGAGAACTTTGCCGCTGAGTCTCCAGCGGCCCGCTCCCACCTGCCGCTCTGCTGGGAGGTGGCCGTGTCCCCGCCGGCACCAAGGGCCCGTTCCTCGGGCCTTACTTCTTTTCCTCCTCCCCACACGTCCTCCGTCCCCCACCCGCCCCAGACTGAAGGCAGAGCACCCCTCGCACGCACAGCCCACAGCCTTCCCCTCCACGCTCCCTCACCTGGGTACCTTCCACAATCATCACGAAGAACATTCCAGAAGAAAGCCGGGGAAGGAAGGTTTGCCAAGGCCCGCCTCCGTGCCCTTTGCCCTCCTCCTACACACCGGCTCACTTCCATGCTGTCGGAAAGCGTTTCAGAGTTTTAAAACTACGGTCGTGGTGAACCTCTCCGCTTCCGCACTCTAGGGCAGCACCCTGGATTCCAGCACTGCGCAGCCGCGGCACGGAAACCACGAGAAGACACGCTCGAGATGAAGTGCTCTACCGCCCACGTGCAGGGCAAAGTAGCAAAACGCTACAACCACCACTTCAGGCGTTAAACAACCCCCCTCCGTCCCGTCGTATGAACCCTACGGGATCCTAAGCGCCCTAACTCACAATCCACCGAGGGACAGGGGCGGCTGACAAACCAGGCCTGCTTGCAGCCCTCACTAGTAAAACAGGGCCCCTGAAAAGGTCAGGACACCCACCCCCTGCCTTCTCTGCGTGACTCGTCCATATAAACGTGAGCACTCCGGGACTTGACCTCGTTAGTGCTTACCGAAAAGACAGGACTCGAGGGAGTTCCCGTCATGGCTCAGTGGTTAACGAATCCGACTAGGAACCATAAGGGTGCGGGTTCGATCCCTGGCCTTGCTCAGTGGGTTAAGGATCCGGCGTTGCCGTGAGCTGTGGTGTAGGTTGCAGATGCGGCTCGGATCCCGCATTGCTGTAGCTGTGGTGAAGACCGCCGGCTACAGCTCCTGTTAGACCCCTAGCCTGGGGACCTCCATATGCCGCGGGTGTGGCCCTAGATAAGGCAAAAAGACAAAACAAAAAGATAGGACTCGACACCTCAACACTACTGTGCTCATGGTCATCTGAAGCCCCCGCCTGACATCATACCCTCAGGAAACTGCGCACAAACCTAACAAGCGACGGATGCTGCTGTAGAGAACTGCTTACCACAAAAACGCAGGCAAAGCCACAGACAGGGGTATGCACTCTCTGCCAAAACTCAAGTGCATACCTGAGTAAGAGCTGAAATAACCACCACACTGTGTCTGAGCTGGACAGGAGTCGCCACTCCCTAACACCTGACCTTCTGGCAAGCTCCCCAACCCGTCAGGGCCCCGGGGTTAAGACTGCCTCTCCCAAGGGCTCACCGCCCAGGCCAACCAAGATAAGCACAGTCAGTGCAGTACCTGGCAACAGTTGGCACTTAATGGATGGAATCTTTCATTATAGGGATTAATTTAGCTAATGCTAGCGTGTAAACTGTCCCGAAAAGATGAAAAATGGCATTTCAATTAAAATACACCACCACACAGCTTTCCAGTAAGAATAAGGCAGCTCAAGAAATACCAATATAAAACCATCTCTAGGATACAATGCTGCTTTTGGTGCAAGAAAAAAAAAGTGCTCTATCGTAAAGTGTTCGAGAGGGCGGGGAAGGCTCGCAGCCTGAGCCCCGGCACAGGGCCTGGCACGGCTCGGCTCGCAGCGTGCGCCAAAGACGCGAACACACCCATGCGCGCTCACGCAGGGGCACCGTCTCTGCAAGAACGCCGAAGACAGAGGGCGGTGTGGGTCTCCAGGGAGAGGCGCCGGGGCCAGAAGCAGGGGGAGGGGGGAGACAGCCCTTAGTAACATCTGAATTTTAAAACCGGCACACCGATTGCCGATTGCCGAGCCAGAGATTCTTTTAAACAGAAGGAACAAAAACAACCCTGCTTTTTTCCCCACTCGACCGAATTTCCTGGTTAGTCATCGAGTGGGGATGCAGTGCCACCCCCGGCGCCAGAGCACCACAGGGGCACCAGAGCTCAACAACGTCTTCTGGTGGAAAATCCAAAGACTCTTTGTACCCCTCTCTGTTCCTGCCTCATGTATCGGGCGGCGAATGGCATGCGTCTGCTCGCGAGCCGAGCCCCTGGCGGGTCTGGGGTCCTTATTCTTTTTTTTCTTTTTTTTGCCTTTTTGTCGTTTTAGGGCTGCACCCGTGGCATGTGGAGGTTCCCAGGCTAGGGGGTCTAATCAGAGCTGTAGCCGCAGAAACAATGGATCCGAGCCGCATCTGCGACCTACACCACAGTTCACAGCAACGCTGGAATGTTAACCCACTGAGCAGGGCCAGGGATTGAACTCGCAACCTCATGGTTCCTAGTCAGATTCGTTAACCGCTACACCGCAACGGGAACTCCTGGGTCCTTATTCTGAACGTGATACATCACTGCAGGGCACCAGGAGCTAAGACAGACCCACACCCAGTGGAACTCGGACGTGAACCACTCCCAAGGCATGCCAGGTATGTTCTGAATTCGCAAAGCCATCTTGCTTCATCTTATTTTGACACTTTCTCTTAAAACAATAGGGGAATTTTTAGTAAATAGGGCTCCAGTTAACTGGCCACTACCTGCTGATCTTCCTCTAGCCATGTAACAGCTAACACCCTGGGTATGTCTCAGGACTTTTCAGCCGGGGACTCATTTTCAGCCCTGAATTTCCCGATTGAGCCCATTAAAAAGCCAAAGTGTTCTTCACTGATATCAGCCTGCAATGACAACAACTAATTTCCTTCTCGGTGACTTTGACAACCTTCGAATTTAAAGGTAGTTCTGCATGTCGCCAACTTGGTTTTCCCTCCCCTACTGGTCTTTCTCTCCATCAGCCCCACTGCTCCAGGACAGAAGTCGAGCGCATCAGAGCAAAACACATCTCAGGGAAATTGACACATACCCAGGGAAAACCCCTGAAAACCCCCAAACCTGGTAAGGTACAAAATTAATCAAGATCCTCTTAATTTGCTAGTAGGTCTCGACCATTCAAACAGGTTACTCTAACCCCTGGAGTGGAGTACAGTTCACTTCCAGACTTAATGGCAGTCGAGATTTTCACCCTGGAGGCCGAAGGTGCCAAGACCGCTCCCCAGAGACACGGGGAGCAAAGGAAAGCCCAGCCGTGATGTGAGGAAGTGGAGGAAGGCGCCTGCGGCCACAGCAACTGCAAAAACCGTCCTGCCAGCTGCCCACCAAGTTCAGTCCTCAGGGCAGGACAGCAGAGCCCATCTCCGCAGGGCAAGGCGGCGCCTGGGCTCCCAGGCACTTACGAAGGGCAAAGGGCCGCCTGGCAAATCCTTCCAGCCGCCTCATCCACCCTGCGGAAAACACGGAGCGCTTCCTGTATACAGGCTACACGAAAACCATCACGCAGGGCTGGCTGCTCTGAAAAGTTCTGGTCCCACGGGGCGCAGTGGGTTAAGCAGCCACGTGCCGCTGGTGCGGCCAAAAAAGAAAACGTTCTCCAGGATTGAAGATACACCCCGTGCGTGAAAAGGAGGTCAAATCCACCTCAATGATAGGGCCAAACAGCCCGGCAGATGTGACGCATTCGCGAGGCCCTGTGCGAGTCACTTTAACACAGCAGCAGGGCGCTGGTCTACACCGGTGCAGATCTCAGGCACCAGGGAAGCGCTCAGTTTGTGAGGGAGGAGTTGGCAATTTTTAACCGCAAGTGATAAGGTGAATGCTGAAGACAGAGCTAGTGTGTCAACTCTCTGTCTCACAGGAACGACTTTTTTTTGGGGGGGGCACACCCACAGCATATGGATGTTCCAGGGCCAGGGATCGAGTCTGAGCCACAGCTGTAACCTATGCCAGATCCTTAATCCGTTGTGCCACAGTGGTAACTCCTCCATGGAAAAAATTTCTTACAGTTTTGGAGTAAAATCACTTCACTAGATAGTTGTTCACTGTATAACATAGTTTTTATTTTCGCAACATGCATTTAAGTGGCTTTACAAGTGGCCTATATCCTTTATTTGTAGGCTTACCAGGTCCCAACAAGGTTATTTGTGTTGCATTCTTTTTTTTTTTTTTGGGTCGCATCCGTGGCATATGGAGGTTCCCAGGCTAGGGGCTGAATCGGAGCTATAGCTGCTGGCCTATGCCACAACCACAGCAACGCCAGATCCGAGCCGCATCTGCAACCTACACCACAGCTCACGGCAATGCCGGATCCTTAACCCACTGAGAGAGGCCAGGGATCGAACTCACAACCTCATGGTTCCTAGTCAGATTCGTTAACCACTGAGCCACGACGAGAACTCCACTCTACTGCATTCTAAACAGGGAAAATCCACACTATGCAACAACTTGGTGCAGTGCCCAAGGTCTCAAACTACACCATTCCTAAAATCAAACATTTAGATTTTATGTAAATAAAAATATGTATGTGTGTATATATATGAATGTGTGTGTGTGTGTGTGTGTGTGTATATATATATATATATATATATATATATATATATATTTTTTTTTTTT
>PVHT021183668.1:1603779-1662048 GCA_004024745.2 Catagonus wagneri | reverse complement strand
TGCGGGGAGTGCAGCCAAAAAAAGGACTGGGGTAAGATACACATAACATACAATTTGCCACCTCAGACATTTTTAAGGGTACAGCTCAGTGACATTAAGTGCACTCACGCTGCTGTGCAGCCACCACCTCCAGAGCGCTCACTCTCTTGAAGCTGAAAAGTAATGCGCCAGCCCCCATCCGCCAGCCCTGGCACCCACCAGCCTACTTTGTCTCTATGAACCGTCCAAGTCAATAGTCATCTTTTCGTGGCTGGCTTGTTTCACTTAGCTTGTTTCACCTACGTGGTAACGTATCAGATTTTTCTTTTTAGTCAAGCTAATAATATTTGATTACATGCATATGCTGCTCACCCATTCAACCCATCAAAAACATCTCTATACTTTTAAGTTTGGAAAAGGAGCCACATTTAACTGAGACGAGAAACCTTTAACATAAAGGCTTTCAATTGCTAAACTGAGATGGCAAGTTTCTCGTCTGTAACTAGCAGGCTGCCTTGCAGAAAATCAAAACAGTCAGGAAACCTCTGAGGACTGTCTGCAGGTAACACAGCACAGAGCCCAGCACCCAGAGGACTCAGTCGCCCTAGGCTTGGGGCCTGCCCTCGGGCTGCAGGAGCATCATCTAAAAGGCAAGATGATTAGGAGAAAAAACAACATCACAACCACTACCTCGGCAGAAAAATTACCAAGTCCACAAGGCTGTACACACAGAAAACAGAAGATAGCACAACACCAAAACAACTACTGAATTTAGAACATTAATGAGATAAAAAGTAGACTTCTGCAAAGTTTCTGTTTACCACGGAAAACCCAGCTTGAACCCACCACGGCTCAGGGAAAAACGACCATGTGACGCTTTAGTAAACGAGAGCGACGATGCCCAATGATCCGGAACAGACGTTTTAGCCCCCAGCTCTCTGAACACCAGGTACGGAGGCGAGTTAAGAGAACCGACTTAGTCCCAGTGGGCTGCTGGCTCTGCAGACGCCGCACGGCCCTGGGCAAACCACTCTGCAAAATGTGTGACCATGACGTGGGGTGGTGTCTGCTGCTTCTTATCATCACCAAGAGCACAGCCAAGGTGAACCACGAAAAGTTTGCCGGGGGAGAAAAGCTCGGCCTTTGGACCTCTGCTCCGCACTGCTGGCGTGTTGGTCGGGGAAGGAGGAGGCTGTCCTGTGCGCTGCAGGATGCTGAGCGGAATCCTGCCCTCTACCACGAATCATGACAATCAAAAGTGTCCAGACATTACCAAACGTCCCTCAGAAACTATTTCTAAAACACCCATTTCGGAGCTCCCTTTGTGGCGCAGCGAAAACGAATCTGACTAGTATCCATGAGGATGCATATTCAATCCCTGGCCTCTCTCAGTGGGTCGGGGATCTGGCCTTGGCATGACCTGTGCTGTACGCCGCGGATGCAGCTCGGATGCCGAGTTGCTATGGGTGTGGTGTCGGCCAGCAGCTGAAGCTCAGATTCAACCCATGGCCTGGGAACTTCCATACGCTGTGGGTTCAGTCCTAAAAAGCAAAAGATAAAACAAAAACAAAAAAACACCGCCCATTTCAAGCTACCGAGCTTTGTATCCTCGGAACACAGCATGCCTCTGCCTACGCCTCCCCTAAAGGTCCTTCCACCTCTCAGAGGTCAAGGACACTCCCACTTCCTCCTCAGAGGGCCCACAGCCCTTCAAGCCCACACTGACTTCCCAGGCCTTACTTTTTTATTGTTTCATCACCAGCTCCTGGGCTGGGATAGCCAACATAAAAGTACAAGGCACAGTGATAAGCGCAACTGCTGGTTTGTGGATGCAAAACCGGCTTATGGAAAAAGCTAAAGACGAAGGCTGTCCTTGGGCAGGACCAGATTCCTGCCAGCGGGCAGAGGGTGGGGACGTCGCAGAGGGAGTCTGGGCTGGCCGCCAGGGCTCCGGTGGAGAGGAAAACCAGGGAGGAGGCCGTGGGCATCAGGGTCAGAGCTGAACAAAACTCCTGGAATTAATAAGCAATTACAGCAAGGTTATATAACACAAGGGTAATATACAAAAATCGGTCGTTTTCCTATATACCAGCAATGAACAAGAAGAAATTGAAATTAAAAACATATTACTGCAGGGAGCTCCCGTTGTGGGTCAGCAGTTAATGAATTCGACTAGCTTCCATGAGGATGCCAGTTCGATCCCTGGCCTTGCTCAGTGGGTTAAGGATCTGGTGTTGCCATGAGTCGTGGTGTGGGTCGCAGACGTGGCTGGGATCTGGCGTGGCTGTGGCTGTGGTTGTGGTGAAGGCCGGCAGCTGCAGCTCCAATTCAACCTCTAGCCCGGGAACTTCAATATGCCACACGTGTGGCCCAAAAAGAAAAAAGCAAACAAAAAATTTACATTAGCACCCCCCAAAATTAAATTAAGGTATACACCAAACAAAATATGTACAAGGTCTATACAAGGAAAACCACAAAGTTCTAACAAAAGCTATCAAAGAAGAACTAAATCAATGGAGAGACAGTCCATGCCTGAGAACAGGAAGACTCAATACTGTCAAGATGTCAATTCTCCCCTATTTGACCTATAGCGTGAATGACACAGGGACAACCATTAAAAAATAAAAATAAAAATTCTGCTCTGCAAAAGACAACATCACTATAATCCAAAATTTTCAAAGAACTCTTAAGATTTAACAAGAAAACAACCTGATTAAAAACGGGCAAAAAACTTAAACTCCAGACCAAAAGAAGATACACAGATGACAGGCAAGCACATGAAAAGACGCTCAACATCATCTGTCTAATATTAGAGAACCGCAAACTAAAGAGATGGGAGTTCCCACTGTGGCATGGTGGGTTAAGGATCCAGCATTGCCACAGCTGTGGCACAAGCCACAGCTGCGGCTCAGATTCCATCCCTGCCCTGGGAACTTCCACACGCTGTGGGTGAGGCCATAAAAAAGAAAAAACAAGATACCAGCACACACCTACTAGAATGGCTGAAATCCAGAACACTGACAACACCAAAGGCTGGTGGGGAGGTGGAGTGACGGGAACGCTTCTTCACTGCAGGCGGGGATGCACAACGGTGCGGTCCCTTCAGAGGACAGTCGGGCAGTTTCTTGCAAAACCAAACCTGCTCTTACCATACAGTCCAGCAACTGCGCTGATCGGCACCAGACCCAGTGAGCTGCATGACTGCTAATTTACACGGAGATCACAGTCTCCGAATGAACCGAAAACCTACGTCCACACAAAAACTTGCACACGGATGTATCAGCCGGATTCAGAACTGTCAAAACCCGGAAGCGATCAGGCTGCCCTTTGGCACATGAATGGTTAAATACACTGCCGCACATCCATACAATGGGATATCACTCAGCAAATAATGTGATAAAACGAAATATGCTATCAAGCCATTTGACCCAGAGAAAATAAAGGCATGTCATTAAACGAAGGAAGGCAATCTGAAAAGGCTCTTCCGCGTGATACCAACCACACGACATTCCGGAAGAGGCAAAACTATGGTGACACTAAAAAGATGAGGGGGTGCAGGGAGGGAGGGATAAAGGGGCAGCGGACAGAGGGTTTGGGGGCCGTAAAACCATCCTGCAGGATCCTTCAACAGTGGGTACAGCGCGTCACTGCACATTCGTCCAAAGCCACAGACTGCACACCAAGCGTGAACCCTAACATACGCGGTGGACTTCGGGTGATAATGACGTGTCAGTGCAGGTCCATGGACTGTATCGAATACACCAGTGGGGGGAGGTGACGCCAGTCGTGAGCGAGGCTGCGGGAGAGGCGGGGTGGAGAGGGAGGAAGAAGGGCAATTCTCCCTACTTTCTGCCAGATTTGGCTATGAATCTACAACTGCTCTAAAAAAAATTTTTTTAAAGAAGTAAGGCCACTTAAGGGACCAAATTTTCACAGTAAGTACTGAAAACAAAGTGTAAATGAAACCTGATCTTGAAAAATGAAACAATTATGCTTTCATATATACTGTAATTGAGGTTATAAATGTAATTATGTGACTCAAAAGGAAATCAAGGGGTTCCCATCATGGGGCAATGGGTTAAGAATCTGACTGCAGTGGCTCAGGTTGCTGTGGAGGCACGGGTTCGATCCCTGGCCCAGTGCAGTGGGTTAAAAAGAGCTGGTGTTGCCACAGCTGCAGTGCAGGTCACAGCTGTGGTTTGGATTCAGTCCCTGGCCTGGGAACTTCCATATGCCGTGGGTGCAGCCACATATATTTAAAAAAAAAAAAAAAGGAAATCAAGTAGGGAGTTTTGGTGTACCTTTTCTGAAAACCTTCATAATGGCACCATAAAGCACAAGTCTTCCTTCTGACTTTTACTGTGTAATTTTGCAAATATCAGTGAGGACTCTGCCAGGCTTTTCAAGGGCCTCTCTGTATTCTGATATTGAAATGATCCCATTGGAAGGGCCCAGGGAGCACCCACCCCATCAGTTCTCAACTGGCAGTGGGTCTGATGGGGGGGGTGGGTGTGAAACTTCAGTCTCAAACCTTTCCTTCATCAAACTTCATGATCGTAAGCATCTTCTGCAAGACTTACAATTTCCATCTCCCAACCCTCTGTGACCGTTTTATCATCTGTAATGAGAAGGAATTCCCTGTGGCCGCTCGGGTTAAGGATCCGGCATAGTCACTGCTTCAACCCCTGGCCTGGGAACTTCCATACGTCTCAGGCACGGCAAGAAACAAAAAATCCGTAATGAGAGTGATCATAATACACGCTGATTCAGTGCGTAGAGACAGAAACTAATGTTAAGCCGTGATGCCTCAGCGCGGACAAAATTTTCAGGTGACATTTATTAGCGACAATAATTATAATTGTCATTAGTGACAATTTTCATTTTATGATAATTTTGATCTTTCCCTACACCACTCAGAGCTGGAGGGACTCAGCAACCAGCAGTCTGACAACAAAACCCCCCGTCGTAACATTGGGAGGACGGGCAAAGACGCCAATTTACGCTAAAATCCAGTGGCTAAGCCGACTGCTGGAATGCAGAGATGAAACTGCCACGCCCTCTAGGAATTCAGTCTTAACAGAGCTGAAGCACACGCCAAAGCGCACAAACGCTGTGACGTAAAGGCAAGTATGTATGAAGGGCTAAGGGAGAAACCTAAAGGAGGAAGAAATTCATTCTGCCTGGCTCTCTAACTCTGCTTTGAAGGAGTATTTTAAAAGCAGACGCCAGACTGCCAGGCAGAGTGCAGGAGCAAAGAAAGGCCCGGAGACTGAAAACACAAGGCTCATTCAAGAAACGCAAGGTCAAGTGTAACTAGCTCACTGTTAGCTGCTGGTTAGGGGGAAGGAGTGATTCTAAAACGATAACAAGCAAAGGAACCACTCTGGGAAAAAGTAGGCTGGGCCCAAGTATAAAGCATACACACACGTTCACGTTTTATTCTCCAGCTACAGGAAGCCACGGTAAACTTTAAACAAAGGCATTGGATATACGAGAAACCCCTGGCAATGAGATACAGCATGGCGGGGGCGGGGGACAAGGATATCCCTGGGGGATCCGGGCCAGTGGCCCCCGGGTGCTGAGGAAGGGGTTTCTGAGAGAACACAAAGCGTGAGAAACGATCCCGGGGCCCCAGGAGGCTGCTGTTCCTGACTCAAAAGAAAAAGCAGGACAAGTACATTCCGGGGTGGGAGGACGGAGCTGCGGCGGTGAGGTCTCAGGAAGCCGGCATGGACCCGCGGGCAGCGAAAAGCCGGGGCTGGAGAAACGGATCCGGAAGAGTCAGGAGCGTGTGGCAGCTGGCGCCTACACTGGGCCACTGAATTTCAACCCAGTCCAGCCCTTTCCCCGCTGTGAACTGCCTCTTTTGCCTTTTTTTTTTAAACCAAGCCTCACCCCCTTTCCCACGTCCTAAATCACTTCTTTTCCTCCTACTACACTCATTCCATAAAACAGGACTGCGGGGCAACATACCACACCTGACAACATGATCTGAAACGGTCCTCCAGGCCAAAAGGAGAGCTCGGTCCCCCAAGACTACTAATTCCTGGAGAAAAGAAAGCAAACATCCTTGATGGAATTAAAATTCACATTTGGAGTTCCCTTCGTGGCTCAGTGGTTAACGAATCCGACTAAGAACCATGAGGTTGCGGGTTCGAGCCCTGGCCTTGCTCAGTGGGTTAAGGATCCAGCATTGCCGTGAGCTGTGGTGTAGGCTGCAGACGCGGCTCGGATCCCGCGTTGCTGTGGCTGTGGCGTAGGCCGGCGGCTACAGCTCCTGTTAGACCCCTAGCCTGGGAACCTCCATATGCCACACGTGTGGCTCTACATAAAAGGCAAAAAGACAAAATAAATACATAAATAAATAAATAAATAAATAAAATTCACATTTCACGGCGAGACAAGAAAAAGGTAAACATGAAGTTTTCCCCTGCCCAGGCTGGCCTCCTGCCTCCCCGCTGGCGTGTCCCGTGCATCTGCACTGTGCGCTAACCAGGCCTCCCCAGGGGCAGATACCTGCTCTGCCACGATCAGTTTCCCTTCTTCTGGGATAGCCACGTAACTCCTTACAAGGTATTGTTCCTCTGTCAATCCTCTTAGGAACTGTAATGACCCACCACTCGCCCTGCGCCTGAAGACATCTTTGGTGAAGTTTACGGGCAAAGCCAATAGAGCATTTCCCTTAAAGGCAGCAAGTGGCCCAGAGCAGACTGGTCACACAATCTGAGGCAATGCTGGGCCACGACGCATGGGCGCGCTCACCTTCAATACCTCCTATGGCCTTGTTAACGGCACCAACTACATTACCGGTGTTCTGCGCATTATACAAGATTTCTGCTTCTTGTATTACCCAACGTGTGACCGAGCCTCCAATAAAACTGATGATGATTAGGCGACTTGGAGGGTTAACCGAGTAAACAGTTCATCAAGATCAAGGACTCTGAAAGTGTAGCTCTGGGTATGGGAGGCAGCGACAAGAGGGACTCTCCTGGACCATAAGAGGCTAGCAAGTCAGGCGCTCTCGAGGCTCTGGGCCGCTGTGAACAGGGCCCAGTCCGCTCACAGCACACGGAGTGGCCTATCCACATGTGCCCCCCGAGCTGGGGTGGGACAAATGCCTCCCAAACCCTGGTCAAAGTTAAGACCGAAAGGGAAGGGACTGGAGAATAAAGAATGCTGCCCACCATCCAGTTCTACCAGGATCAAATCATCAGCCACCGCAGCGGCTGACCTACAGCACAACCTGAAAGGAATTCAGGGCAAAGAGCAGGAGCAGGCACTCTGTGCTCTGAGAAAGCCAACAGGACTGGCCCTCACGCAGACATCATTTTCAGGAGAAATTTTTCACGAACCTGGATTCTTGCACCTTCCCACACTTGGGCACTAAGTCCATCAACTAAGATGTCGGTACCGCGTGAGCAGCAGCAACCTCCTGGCGAGACATGAGCTTGGCGGCGTGTGGCCCCTTCGCCACAGGCCCAGCTACAATCACCCTGACCGCCTCCTCTGCCTCTTCCAAACAGTCCGTGAGCTCTCCAGGGACTGTCTCCTGGTTACAACCTCAGGCTGGCCTGAATAAAAGCTTCCATTTCTTTCTCTGACTACTGATTAGCTTTTTCACTGACATCCTCAGTGCTTTTAGAATGTCAGGTTTGAGCAAGACACGGAGGTGTATCTAATGAGTGACCCGCCCCAGAAAAGGGCCACAGAAACATCTTGTGACTGAATCCAGGGTGTCCCAACATTTTCTTTCTTTTCTCTCTTTTTTTTTTTTTTTTTTTTTGCTTTTTAGGGCCGCACCCCTGGCACATGGAGGTTCCCAAGCTAGGGATGGAAATTGGAGCTACACCTGCTGGCCTACAGCACAGCCATAGCAGGGTCCAAGCCGAGTCTGCAACCTACTCACAGCTCACGGCACCGCCGGATCCTTAACCCACTGAGCGAGGCCAGGGATCAAACCCGCAACCTCACGGTTCCTAGTCAGATTCATTTCCACTGCGCCAAAATGGGAACCTCCTGTCTCAACGTTTTCATAGCAATGACCTCAGGCAAGTCACTGCCCCTCTAGGTTTTCCATTTTACAGATGGATCACCTCACTGAGAATTTTCAGTCCTAACTAAACATGATAGTTTGAGAGAGGATTTCATTAAAAAAAAAAAGTTTCATTAGACAACTCAGGGATTATCTAAACACCTATGGCTTTCTTCTTTCTACCTGTGACTTTCACTGCTCCTAAGCATACCTGTAAGAGAGGCCTCAGGCACAAAAACAAAGTGAGACTCAGTGACTTTTGCTGCAGTTGTGGCTCCTGGGAAAGGCTGGGCACAGAAAATAAATCAAATGACTAAAACTGGATCTGGGGATTATCAGCGGCAGTCAGCCAGCTTCTCAACACTGCACTCAACCTGCTCAGTCAGTTAAAAGGAAACTGGAAGAAAAAGACAACTCATTTTTGAAGGAAGCCTGCTAAACGGTAAGGCGTCAAAAATCAAGTTTAGGTTTTCCTCAACAAGTCTTTTTTAGTAACTTAAACCTATGATTTTTTAGTAACTTAAACCTATGATTTTTTTAAGCCTAAAAGGTGCGTGTGGGGGGGTCCTACCTTCCTCCTAGCAATTTTTGGAACCACACATCCTACTTTTGGCTAGTAACACACCTCCACGTCTGAACAGTGTTAGTGGGGAATGTGCAAATGTCACCCCTTCACCACTCACAAATGTCTCTTTCAGTGGGGAAAAAAAAAATCAAATCATGGACTTGAGAAACTAGAAGTAAAAGTTACCAAGGGATTTTTCTAAGCCCGCCACAACATCCCTCCTTCATTCAAGGCTCTAAACCGCAAAAACACTTGCTGCACATATTTTCAGGCTCTCTACAAAACGTACTTTGGGATCCAACAGTATTGTCCTCCTGAAAAGAGAGCTGTTTTCCCACGAAACCGGTATTTTTTTCAACAGCCTGCCCTCTGGAGGGTCTTGAGGGGCCGCAGGGCCCGTTTCGCGGGATCTGGCTCGGATTTCACCAGGGCTCGGGAAAGGTGCCTCTCGAGGGGCCGCACTGCCCCCCGCCCGGCCGGCGCCCCCATCCCCGGCCCGGCCTCCGGCCCCGCCCCCGGCCAGCGTCACCTGACCGCGGCCGCGCAGCCCGCCCGCCAGCCCGCCCGCCCCGCGCGCGGCCGCCACCGACCTGATGACACTGATGTGAAACTGGTCCTCGCGGAGGCCCCGCCAGGCGCCGGGCAGGAACTCCTTGCACCAGAGATAGGCCCTGCGCCGCGTCCGGGGCTCGGGCTGCTCGTCGGCCGGCGGCGGCGGCGGGGGCAGCGCGAGCGGCGGCTGCCGCCCGCCCGGCTGCTTGGGCTCCAGGTCACTGGCGGCGTCGCGCTGCTGCCCCACGCCGGGCGCCGGGGCCGCGCTGCCGCTGCCGCAGCTCAGCAGCAGCCCGAGCGGCGAGGGCTCCGCCTCGCCCCCGTTGCAGAACTTGGTCTTCATGCCTGGCAGGCGGCCGAGGAGGCGCGGTCGGCCGCAGCGAGAGAGAGCGAGGCTCAGGGTCCGGCCGGACGGCCCCCTCCCGGAGGCCGAGCGTGGAGGCCGCTCGCCCGCTTGCGGACTGGCAGGCCGGGGGCGGCGGCGGCGCGGAGGCAGCGAGCGGCGGGCGGCGGGCGCTCTCGGCTGGACCTGCGCGCCGTGGCGCTCGCTCCTATACCGCCGCCGCACGAGGACCGCCGGCCGCGTCAGAGCCCGCCCTCGGGCTCGCCGCTGATTGGCCGTCGCCCGCCGGCCCGGCGCATCACAACCGCCTCCGCCCTCGCCACGCCGCCTCCCCATTGGCTGCGGCGGCAGCACACCGCCCCCCCACCCCCACCCCGTCCCGGTTGCTGCGGCCGCGGGAGGAGGGGCCTTTCGGGAGGCGGGGCGTGGAGCGGGAGCCCGGGGTCCCCGGGATGGAGAAAGCTAATGTGGTCTGGGGGCTACCCGAGAGCGGGCAGGCGCGGTGGCCCTTGAGCCTCGGAGGAACCCGAGCTTGACTTTGGAGGCTGAAACTTCGCTTGAACCCCTCGAAACCTGCAAGACATCAGAAGCCAGGGCCTGGCGGGGTGCAGGCAGGAAGCTAGTGCCGGGACGCTGGCTTCTCTTTCCTCGTGACCTTGGGGCGAGGCACCTCCTTCTGCAGCTCCATACATGTGTTTTTATAACATTTAACAGCGCCGGCTCGGCTCCCTGGGAGGCGCGACCACGCCCTGTCCAAGCTGGAGCCTGAGAAATGATCGTCCCCAGGTCAGAAAGGGGGAAGAGGCGTCTGGTTCAAGGCCGCACAGCCGGCCCAGCCCTAGGACACCTTCTGCAGCCTCAGTTTCCCTGTCCGTGGTGCTGAGGACGCTGGGGCCTAGCACCTTGGGGCGAGCTGGGCGGCATCCCCGCAGGCGCCCTGAACACTGGCCAAAGGTGAGTGCTGCGGGCTGCTGGCTTTGTGGATGCGCCACGCCCGCCCTGCCGCCCCCGCGCAGGAGGCAGCCCCGTGACTGTGACTGAAGCACCTTTGCCCGCCGAGGGGGGTGCGAGGGCCCATGTCCCACGTCCCTCACTCAGCTCCCAACCCGCCGCCCCAGTCCTTTCTGAGAAAAGTAAGTGGAGTATGGATAAATTTGAAAGTTGCAGATCCTCTTTTACTGGGCATGAGCTGGGACTAGAGGCTCGCCTGGCTGCTTGGGACATTCAGGGCCTAGCATACAGGAAATGGCTTCTGTGTGGGGATTTCACAGTGTTGGGGAAGAAAACATCTCTTTTTAGCAGTGTATACTTGGCTGAACTTGCTCCAAGAAAAATGGGCTTATTGAACAAAAGGATTGTGATGAAAGGGGGCTTTTGTCAAGACAGCTGTGGAGGTGGGCCTGGACATTGAACTGGAAGGAGCTGGGAGCCGTCCAGGCGCTTCGGAGAGAGAGGCAGCGGAGACAAGCCCTGCTGGTGCTGGAAACGCTGAGAAATCAAGGTCTCTAGTCAGGCCATGTAGATAAGGGAGCCAAGGACTTTGTCTAAAAATACCAGCCCTGAGAAGGCGGGGCCCTGTCTGTGGCCTGTCCAGGTGACGGACCTTTGTCCCACTGTCCCATGGCAGCAGCCCAGGACCTTAGGAAATGCTGGAACCCCGGTGGGGCGGGGTGGGGGCTGTCATTTGAAGTAACTCCGGCTCTGCTAGTTTGGGCTATTAGAACCCACGGGCCACTTTATGGGATCGCAGTTCCCTGCGGGCATGAGAAGTTGCCTCATTAGAGCTTTTGGAAAAGTTACATCTGCTATCGCTGCCATTGAAGGGACGTGGAGACTGAGTCCTGCGGAGGCTGGACAGCTTGGCTGAGGGTCCTGGGCTAAGGTGAGGAGCGAGGCAGTTGTCTTGGCTCCTTCCTCTGAAGCTTTGTATCCAAGTCCAAATGGATACAAAAGTTCCCTGCCCTGCAGTCAAACTAAGGTTGGACCTGGCTCTCAATGGCCCATCCCTGGCTTTGCCAGTCAGGGCCCGCTCTTAGCATCAGGGTGGTCAGTTCCACACAATTCCAAGGCAGAGACTGAGGAAGTTTGGCATCTAATAAAACTAAAAATTAGGTTTTACATTAGGGTTGTTTGAGCTGAGCTTGGAAAGTTCGAGTAGCCATCTCTACCAGCAGTCAAGGGCCTCAAGAGCTGCTTACCTCTGCGTGGGCATAATAACAGCCACTTTCCAGAGTCATCTATAAGGACGTATATGGCACCCAGGAGATGCTATCCAAAGGAGAAATCCAGAAGGAAAAATATGCCCATGACCCTTGAGGTAGCAACCCCATCCCCAAATTTCCTTGCAAGAAAAGAAGTCATCAAAATTAAAAATCCCTGTGCATAAACTGCCCTTCTTGGAGTCCCCGTCATGGCGCAGTGGTTAATGAATCCGACTAGAAACCATGAGGTAGCGGGTTCGATCCCTGGCCTTTCTCAGTGGGTTAACGATCTGGTGTTGCCCTGAGCTGTGGTATAGTTTGCAGACGCAGCTCAGATCTGGCATTGCTGTGGCTGTGGCATAGGCTGGCAGCCGTAGCTCCAATTCAACCCCTAGCCTGGGAACCTCCATATGCCGCCAGTGTGGCCCTATAAAGCAAAAAAATAAAAATTAAACTGCCCTTCTTGGAGTTCCCCTTTGGGCTCAGCTGGTTCAGAACCCTTCATAGTGTCCATGAGGATGCGGGTTCGATCCCTGGCCTCCCTCAGTGAGCTACGGATCCAGCGTTGCCGTGAGCTGTAGTGTCGGTTGCAGATGTGGCTCAGATCTGGTGTGGGTGTTTGCTGAAGCTCCCATTTGACCCCTAGCCCGGGGTTATCCTCCATATGCTGCAGGTGTGGCCCTGGAAAGAAGAAAAACAAAAACAAAAAAGATCACCTGCCCGTTGCCATGTTATCTCTTACTGAAGAAAGACGGAAATAACCTAAATGCTTATCTAGCTCCCTGGGCTGGGCGGCGAGGGTGTTAGGCCTGCATGTTGGTGTATCAGACAGGAAGAAGGCTTTCCTTTTCCACGCATTTCTTTTCCTTTCTCTCATTTTTTTTTTTTTTTTTTTTTGCTTATGGGACTTCCCAGGCTAGGGGTCAAATCATAGCTGTCGCTACTGGCCTACGCCACAGCCACAGCCACAGCAACACCAGATCCAAGTGGCATCTGCAACCTACACCGCAGCTCACAGCAACACCGTGTCCATAACCCACCGAGCGGGGCTAGGGATCAAACCTGCGTCCTCATGGATGCTAGCTGGGTTCATTACCACACATTTCTCTCGTGCCTTCAGCATGCCAGCCATAGGCCTTGACGGCATGAGAAGGGAAGAAGCCAGCTATGCCTGGCTTCTGCTCCAATCTAGATTAGCAACACAGCTCACCCCACCATCTCCCTCTCCCTCTCCCTGTCTCTCACAGTTGTTTTCTGGTTTCTTCTGTATTGTTTGTCTCCCCATCAGATTAGAGCCTCCAGGAGAGCAGAGACCTTGAGTGTCTTGCTTACGAAAGTGCCTCGCAGGCCCTGATGTTTACAGACGCTCAGAAATAGTTGCTGAACGAACCAAGTCCTGGCTTAGCCCTTACTCACTGTATGATCTGGGGACGAGCCTCCGTTTCCTCAGCTAGAAAATGGGGATTATGCCCCCCCATGCTGTTGTTACGTGCACTACACGACGTGGCTTCTCTGCCAGCAGCTGGCATTGGGCCATGAATAATTCACACACTTGTAGCAGCTCAGCCTCAGAGGACAATGTCATGTAAGAAGAGATTACAGGCTGCAATGTGTATTCTCATCACCAAGATGTGCTCATCTGTGCCAAGGCTTGGAGAGGAATTTGTTAGGGCGGACCCTGGTGCAGGGAAGAGTGTTCAAATTATGAAATCTTTTCTTCTAGGACATCAGAAAAAATTTTCCAAAAGCTCTTTTTTTTTCTCTCTTTCTAGGGCCTCATCTGCAGCATATGGAGGTTCCCAGGCTAGGGATCGAATCAGAGCTACAGCTGCCGGCCTACAGCACAGCCACAGCAACACCAAATCTGAGCCTCATCTGTGACCTACACCGCAGCTCACGGCAACACCGGGTCCTTAACCCACTGAGCCGGGCGAGGCATCAGACCCACATCCTCATGGGTATTAGTCAGGTTCTTAACCCACTGAGCCACGATGGGAACTCGTCTAAAACCTCTTTGAAGTTAAATTCTGACAGCAGACACACGGTGTTGGCTGACTGGCCTTAGGAGGGTTGGTGGTGGGGAGACTGGGTGGTTGGTGGCGGGGAGACTGGGTGGTTGGTGGCAGGGAGACTGGGTGGTCCCTGTTCAGTCTCTGACATTCCTACAGACTGGTTCCTCTGGCCTGGCCTGATGAGCCTGGCAGGGGAGTCACTAGGGCCACCGGGCAGATCAGAGGCCTCCCCCAGGGAGCAGAGGGGTCCACCCATGGGCCCCAGCCCTGCCGCCAGCTCCAGCTGCAAGGCCTGTCCCCAGGAAGGACTTGGTGAGTCCGCCTCTTCTCAAAGGGAGGGGCCGTTTGTCAGACACTTGGGAGGAGCGGGCGGTGCAAGCCCTGTGCTGGTCTCCGGCATCTTTGAATTTTCACAGCCAGGAGCGCGATGATTGTAATTAACACTTCATCGCTCGAGTGAGAAGAAGGCTGAGCTTCACCAGGAAGTAAAACCATCTGTCCGAAGTTGGCATCTAGTAAGGACAGGACCCAGTAACCCGCCCCAGACTCTTCCCTCTGAATGTAGGGGAACCCCAGCTTTCAGCACCAAGAGCACCTTTGACCCAGAAAGTCCTAGGCACTTGACGCAGTGGGAGTTCACTAGAAGGCAGAGAAAAAGAGCGCTGGCTGGACTGTGCTCACCACCCCTCCCAGCTGCCCTGGAGACCAGGCGGCCCAACTTGAGTTCTGAGCTTTAAATTATTGATGTGAACTCAGAGAGGCCAATGGGCTGAAATCCTACACGCTCAGGATCGGGTTACAGCCCCTACCAGCAGCTGTAGAACTGGGCCCTTTAACTGAGTGCCCAGATCTGGCCCCAGCCCCGCATCTTCCTAGAGGCCTCTGAGCCCCACTGCGGCCTTTCTCAGCAGCATCTTTCTACCACGTTCCTGGCCTCGGCGCTTCCCAGCCACAGGCAGTACCCAGGGCTTGGGGGGCTTCGTGAAAGCGGTGAGGAGTTCCTTGGTGGCCCAAGGGTTAAGGATATGAGGTTGTCACTGCTGTGACTCCAGATCAGTCCTTGGCCCGGGAACTTCCACACGCCATGAGTGAGGCCAAAAAAAAAAAAAAAAATGCAGGTAGTTTGCACGCCCACAGCTAGTGTCTGGGACAGGCCCTTGCCCCATCGCCCACGTGCAGGTGTCCGGAGTAGCATGTTCAGAGATGCATCCCTGCCTTTGGGACTTGGGCGTCCACCAACTGGGTGATCTCAGGCAAGGTTCCTACCCGACAAGGCTGCCGGGGTACATGGCCGTAGCCAGCAGCGAAAGGGCTGGGCTCAGGGTCAGGGCGTCCATCACCTGTCATTAGAAAGGGTAACCCTGCACCAGCTCATCCCAAGGGCCAAGGGACCAGGGCCTGCTGGAACGTTCGCAATGCAGGCCCTCCCAGAGCTCCATGGGGGCCTGGGGCCTCTTCCATCCTTTGAGGCTCCTAGCACTTTTAAAAAATGAAGAAATACAAGCATAACTTGTTTCATTGCATGTCGCAGATAGCATATTTTTCCCCAGTTGAATATTTGTGGTAACCTTGAGTCCAACACGGGATCTGAGCCACGTCTACAGCCTACACCACAGCTTGTAGCCACGTCAGATCCTTAACCCACTGAGCCAGGCCAGGGATCGAACCCGCATCCTCATGGATCCTAGTCCGCTTTGTTTCCACTGAGCCACGACAGGAACTCCTACAGGTGGCATTTTTCCAACAGCATTTGCTCACTTCATGTCTGTGTCACATCTTGGCAATTTTGGCACAATTTCCAATTTTATTATATTTGTGAGCGTGATCTCTGATCTGTGATCTTTGATATTGCTGTGGACCGAAAAACATGGCCTGCCCTTTCGGTAAAAAGCGAGTGCTGTGGTCCTTGAGCCATCAGCCACTGTAGCTGCCCCCGAGGGTGATTCAGGATGGAGAAAAACGGGGCACTGGCCCTAGATAACGAAGATGCGTATCAAAAGAAACATGTCGGAGTTCCCTTCGTGGCTCAGTGGTTAATGAATCTAAGAACCATGAGGTTGCGGGTTCAATCCCTGGCCTTGCTCAGTGGGTTAAGGATCCGATGTTGCTGTGAGCTGTGGTGTAGGTCGCAGACACGGCTCGGATCCCACGTTGCTGTGGCTGTGGCGAAGGCCGGCAGCTACAGCTCCTGTTAGACCCCTAGCCTGGGAACCTCCATATGCCGCGGGTGCGGCTCTACATAAAGGCAAAAAGACAAAAAAAAAAAAGAAAGAAAGAAAGAAACATGTCAATGACCCCAGAATCTTGCATCATCCCATACAGAGAAAAGCCCAAAACTCATTACCTTGAGACATCTGGCTTTTGTCATTAGCGGTAATCTTGTGATGTTTGACTACAAAGGTTGGGGTTTGTTTGTTTGTTTTCCAGCGAAAACTCCTGTATACCCTGATCCCTCCCTCACCTCTTTGCAGCTTCAGGCTATTTCCCAGGCTGTGGTCCTTGTTAAGGTCCCCAAATCAAACATAACTCTCAACGTTTAGGTTGTGTGGGTTTTTTTGTTTTTTTCAGTTGACCTTAGATTATAGGAAGCTTATCACTCACTGAAGGTTTAGATGCTGGTTAGCAGTTTTTTAGCTATGACGTTTGTTTTCTTTTTTATGTCTGAACCTGTGGCATATGGAAGTTTCTGGGCTGGGTATGGAATCTGAGCTACAGCTGTGTGCTATGCCAGGTCCTTTAACACACTACACTGGGCCAGGGATCAAACCCGCGCCTCTGCAGTGACCCGAGCTGCTGTAGTCAGAGTCCTAACCCACTGCACCACAGCAGGAACCTCAGCAATGAAGTATTTTTTTTCAAATATCCAAAATAATTTATTTTTATTTTTTTAATTACTTAATGAATTTTATTTCCATCCCAAACCCTCAGTGCATCCCCCCACCCCCCAACCTGTCTCATTTGGAAACCTTAAGTTTTTCAAAGTCTGTGAGTCTGTATCTGTTCTGCAAAGAAGTTCATTTTGTTCTTTTTTTTTAGATTTCCACATGTAAGTGATAGCATTTGATATTAGCATCTCATTGTCTGACTGACTTCACTTAGCATGATAATTTCTAGGTCCATCCCATGTTGCTGCAAATGCTGTTATTTCTTTCCTTTTAATGGCTGAGTAATATTCCATTGTGTATACGTACCACATCTTTATCTACTCCTCTGTCGATGGATATTTAGGTTGTTTCCATGTCTTGGCTGTTGTATAGAGTGCTGCAATCAACATCGGAGTCCATGTATCTTTTCGAATCAGGGTTTTCTCTGGATAGATGCCCAGGAGTGCGATTGCTGGATCAAATATGAAGTATTTTTTTTTTAAAGCATGTGAATGAAGAACGCACCTGCCGTATTGGTGAACAAAGGGTTTTGGTGGCCATCAAGCCAGGAGCCACTGCAATCAGCCTCAGCCACTGCAGCCAGCCCCTGCAGCGCACCCTGAAGGATTCGGGCTGGGAAAGAATAGGCTACTGGGCCTACAGTTCAGTGCCTCTCAAAAGAATTTTGTCAGTGAGCCCAGACTCTTGTATCTTCCCATACCCAGAAAAGGGTCAAATTCACTATCTTCAGATAATAGTTTTCTCTAATTAATAGTAATCTGTTGGAGTTCCCATCGTGGCACAGCGGAAACGAATCCAACTAGGAACCATGAGGTTGCAGGTTCAATCCCTGGCCTCACTCAGTGGGTTAAGGATCCGGCGTTGCCATGAGCTGTGGCGTAGGTCACAGACACGGCTCAGATCTGATGTTGCTGTGGCTGTGGTGTAGGCCGGCAGCTGTAGCTCCAATTCGACCCCCTAGCCTGGAAACCTCCATATGCCACAGGTGTGGCCCTAAAAAGGAAAAAATCGTAATTATGGTTTGTGGAGCACTGAAGTGGTATGGTGTGAAGAACATTTTTCAAGCCTGACCGTGTCTCTGTGTGACAATCTGATTGTCCTTAATCAGGAATGATAGCAAAAAATCTAGGAGTTCCCACTGTGGTGCAGTGGGATGGGGGCATCTCTGCAGCAGAAGGTCACAGGTTCAATCCCCAGCCCAGCATACTGAGTTAAAAGATACAGCATAGGTCACAGTGTCAGCATAGGGTGCAGCTGTGGCTCGGATCTGATCACTGGCCCAGGAACTCCATGTGCCACGGGGCAGCCAAAAAAGAAAAAAAAAATTTTTTTAACTAAATCTGTAGGCCCTAGGGCACTTGAGGCCCCCCTGGGACCCCAGTGGTAGACCCCGGCAAGGACTGTCCATCTACTAGAAGTGACCCCTTGGGTCCCCAGAGCGCGTTCCCTATGTCCCCACAGCCTGTGTCTTAAGCAGAGCCTTCCAAACTCTCGAAATTCAGTAAAAACCTGTCCTGTGGTTTTTGTCCCTACATGCATCACTTTTATAACACAATAAACACAGTTTTTGTTTGTGTTTTTTTTGTTTTGTTTTGCTTTGCTTTGCTTTTGCTTTATTTTAGGGCCGCATCTGTAGCATATGGGAGGTTTCCAGGCTAGGGGTCAAATCGGAGCTGCAGCTGCCGGCCTACGCCACAGTCACAGCAACGCCAGATCTGAGCCGCGTCTGCGACCTACACCACAGCTCATGGCAACGCTGGATCCCTTAAGCCACTGAGCGAGGCCAGGCATTAAACCCGAATCCTCACGGATACTAGTTGGGCTTATTTTCTGCGGAGCCACAAAGAAAACTCCAAGCTTCGTTTTGTTTTTTAAAGATCCCCGTAATGGTGGAAGTCACCCTGTGGGGACCAGACTCTGGGCTGGGAGTCCGGAAGCTTTGTTTCAGGCACTGCCCCTCCTGGGCTTCTCTCCTCGGTCAGCCCCAGACCCCGCACCCTGGAGTCGAGTCGGGTGGCCTTGGGATGGCTCTTCTTTTCTGTGGAGAACAACCATCAGGACCCGAGGACCCCTTGAACAGGTGGGTAAGTTGAGGCCCAGGGGCACAGGCAGGAGTCAGGGGTCCTGCTTACCCAGGATGCCATGTCCCACACCGGACCCCCACCCACTCCTCATTCTCCAAACTCAGGATCTGGCTCCGTCTCCTGGGAGGGTATCTGAGTGACTGTCCCCACCCCCTGAGTGACTGATTGGAGCTGGGAGCCCTCGCTCCCACGCCGGCCTGAAGAAGCCTCCCAGGGGTCAGTGGGGCCCCACTGGCCACCTTCTGTGTGCCTTTGGCGGGCCAGACCTTCCGCAGGGCGGGGCAGAGGGAGGACTGGTGGCAGGGAGCCGGAAATGGGAATGAAGAAGGGAGAAGGTGGCCTTAGAGCCGCTGGGTCCTGGGAAGCAGTGGCTGGGCTGAACCCTCCCCCGCAGCCCAGTTGCCAGGCCAAATTCCCCAAAGGCCAGGGGCTGCCACGGGGAAAGGAATCCAGCCAGACAGGGTTCCTGCGCCCCTCTGCTGTCATCAGGGGGTGGCTGCTGGGCAGAGGGCAGGTGGCCGGGAGCTGAGGGAGGATGTGGGTGGGACCTGCGCAGCCGGATGGACGGGCTTCTGTGGCAGGTCCTCTGGGGGCCTTCGGGCTAGCTCCCCGCTCTGCAAGTCCCCTCCCTGCTTGGGACCTGCTGGGAGCCGCCCCAAAGCTTGCTCAGGAGCAGCTAAAGGCTTTTCCTGTTTCCTCCAACAGGCTCGATGAGGACTTTTTTTGCAATTAGAGCTTATATTTGCCACGATAACAGCTTGGCACCACCGGAGGCTGCGGCGCCGGCCTGGCCTCTGGAGGGGGAGGGGAGGGCTCCGGGGCCAAGAGCCGCTTGAGGCTGCGGGACCAGGCAAAGGTTCCGGTTCGCAAAGGCAGGATTAACCCTGGGAGCAGTGATGGGTCAGCAGATCCTCCTGAGAAGCCAGGCCTCCCGGCGAAGCCAAGCACCCACTCTCCTGGCACTTCTGTGTGAAACCCCCCACCCTCTCCTGTCCCGACCACCTTTGTCTAAGACCCCTCCCCTCCTTCAGTGGCTGCAGATTGTAGGTACACGAAGAACGTTTATTTTGTATGGCTTTCTTTTTCTTTCTTTTTTTTTGTCTTTTTGCCTTATCTAGAGCCGCGCCCGCGGCATATGGAGGTTCCCAGGCTAGGGGTCTAACAGGAGCTGCAGCCGCCGGTCTATACCACAGCCACAGCAATGCGGGATCCGAGCTGCGTCTGCAACCTACACCACAGCTCACAGCAACATCGGATCCTTAACCCACTGAGCAAGACCAGGGATCGAACCTGCAACCTCATTGTTCCTAGTCGGATTCATTAACCCCTGAGCCGTGACGGGAACTCCTGTGTGGCTTTCTTTTATTTTTTTTCTCTTTTGTCATTTTAGGGCCGCACCCGCGGCATGTGGATGTTCCCAGGCTAGGGGTCGAATCGGAACTACAGCTGCCAGCCTACACCACAGTCACAGCAACGCCAGATCTGAGCCGCGTCTGCGACCTATACCACAGCTTATGGCAATGCCGGATCCTTAACCCACTGAGCCAGGCCAGGGATTGAACCTGCAACCTCATGGTTCCTAATTGGATTCGTTTCCGCTGAGCCACGACAGGAACTCCTGCCTTTTTTTTTTTTAAGTCGGGGGGGGGCTGCACCTGGAGTATATGGAGGTTCCCAGGCTAGGGGTCCAATCAGAGCTGCAGCTACTGGCCTAAACCACAGCCATAGCAACACCAGATCCTTAGCCCACTGGGAGAGGCCAGGGATAGAACCTGCATCCTCATGGTTACTAGTCAGATTCCTTTCCACTGAGCCACGACGAGAACTCCTCAAAGAATGTTTTAATGGATCGATGGATGGGATTCCTGAGTCAGTGGTGTGGTACAGCCTAAATTCTAACCCCAGAGTTGCTGTTGTGGCACAGAGGAAATGAATCCCACTAGGAACCATGAGGTTGAGTGTTCGATCCCTGGCCTCGCTCAGTGGGTTGAGGATCCAGTGTTGCTGTGAGCTGTGGTATAGGCCGGCAACGACAGCTCCAATTTGACTTCTAGCCTGGGAACCTCCATATCCTTCGGGTGTGACCCCCCCCGAAAAAGGCAAAAGAAATTCGAACCCCATCTCCACCCCTTACTTGCTATAAGGCTGGACAAGTGATTTTTCTCTCCGTGCCTCTGTTGCCTGTAAAATGAGAGCAATTTGAGTCCCTACTTCATATAGTTGTTAGAAGGATTAAGTAAGTGAAAGAAGAGCTTAAGACAGAGCCTGGCCCACAGCTGGAGGGTGAAATGGGAGGGAGGACAGGCCTGTTGTCATCACATCCACCTGCACAACTCACACAGCGCCGCCCGAACTTTCCCGACACCAGTAAGAGCCCCGCCCTGAAATGTGTTTCCGGGAGTTCCCGTTGTGGCTCAGCAGGCCAAGAACACAACTAGCATCCATGAGGATGTGGTTTGGATCCCTGGCCTCACTCAGTGGGTTAAGAATCTGGCGTTGCCACAAGCTGCCATGTAGATCAAAGATGTGGCTTGGATCTGGCGTTGCTGTGGCTGTGGTGTAGGCTGGCAGCTGCAGCTCCTGTTCGACCCCTAGCCCAGGAACCTCCATAGGCGGCAGGTGCAGCCCTAAAAAGCAAAAAAGGAAAAAAGAAATGTGTTTTCAGCATTCGCAGCATGACAAGAAGGAGGGAACCTGGATCCCAGAGTTACCACGTGGAGGAGAGATGCCCGAGCGGGAACGAAGAAGCACTTTATGTGAGCCAGAGGCAGAGCTTTGCGGTACGGAGTCAGAGCGACTGGGGGCAATTTGCTACAGCAGTTGGCTCGTCCTCATATCACTCCCTTCTTCTATTGTGTCTACCTGGCCGACCCCCACCCTCGGCGAACCTGACTGGCCCCTCTTCACCTGCCCTTCCCAACTGCCCCTGAAAAGATGAATGCTCTCAGAAATAATGGACATGGAGGACAGACTTGTGGTTGTCCAGGGGGAGATGGAGGGATGGGATGGATCGGGAATTTGGGGTTAATGGATGCAAACTCTTGCCTTTGGAATGGATAAGCAGTGAGATCCTGTTGTAGAGCACTAGAACTATGCCTGGTCACTTATGATGGAGCATGGTGATGCGAGAAAAAAGAATGTATACATGTATGTGTGACTGGGTCACCTTGCACCACAGTAGGAAATTGACAGAACACTGTAAACCAGCTATAATGGAAAAGATAAAAATCATTACAAATGAAAAAAAAAAAGATGAATGTTCTCAAGGAACATCCTATGACTGGTTCAACTGGCTTTCCTATCTATTTGTTTGTTTGTTTGTTGTCTTTTTAAGGCTGCACTCACAGCATATGGAAGTTCCCAGACTGGGGGTCTAGTAGGAGCTGCAGCTGCTGGCCTACGCCACAGCCGCAGCAACTTGGGATCTGATCCGTGTCAGTCACCTACACCACAGCCCATGGCAACACCGGATCCTTAACCCACTGAGAGAGACCAGGGATCGAACCCGAGTCCTCATGGTTGTTACCTCCTAGTCAGGTTCGTTACCTCTGAGCCACGCCGGGAACTCCTCAACTGGTTTTCCTTGAAATTCACGCCCAGTGGGTTCCTTTATTGCCTGTCCTGGGAAGTGGGTCCTGAGTTGACCACACTTCCCATCCTCAACCTTTCGAAGTGTCAATTCACACCGTTGTGCAGTCAGTCTCCAGAACCCTTTTCATCCTGCGGAACTGAGACTCCGCACCCCGGAACCACAGCCCTCTGTTCCTCCTTCCATCTGGCCCCTGGTAACCGCCATGCTCCTGGCTGTCCCTATGAACTGGCCTGCTCTAGGGACCTCAAATAAGTGGAGCTGTGTAATGTGTGTCCTTTCGTGACTGGTCTATTTCATTTAGCACCACATCTCTGAGCTTCATCCAGGTTAAGGCGTAAATCAGCATATCATCCCTTTTTAGACTGAGTAACATGCCATTGTTTGGATCGACCACATTTTAAAAATCCATTCGTGGAGTTCCCGTCGTGGTTCAGTGGTTAACGAATCCGACTAGGAACCATGAGTTTGGGGGTTCGATCCCTGGCCTTGCTCAGTGGGTTAAGGATCCGGCGTTGCCATGAGCTCTGGTGTAGGTTGCAGACGCGGCTCGGATTCCGCGTTGCTGTGGCTGTGGCGAAGGCCGGCGGCTACAGCTCCTGTTAGACCCCTAGCCTGGGAACCTCCATATGCTGCGGGTGCGGCCCTAGATAAGGCAAAAAAAAAATTAAAAATCCATTCGTCTGTCGATGGACACGGGTTGTTACCCCCTTCTAGCTACTGTGAATAATGCTTCTAGGAATCTTGGTGCCCGAGTCTCTGTTCAAGTTTCTGCTTCCAATTCTTTGGGGAGACACCCTGAAGTGGAAATTTTAGATCGAATGGTAATTCTATGTTTAATTTTTAATTTTTCTTTTTTGGCCGCCCCATGGAGTTCCCGTGCCAGGGATCAGATCTGAGCTACAGTTTCAACCTAAGCCACAGATGTGGCAATGCTGGATCTTTTAACCCACTGTGCTGGGCCAGGGATCGACCTGTGTCCTGGCGTTGCAGGGATGCTGCCAAACCAGTTGCACCACAGCGGGAATGCCTGTGTTTAATTTTTTCAAGTACCCCACGCTGTTTTCCACGGCGGCTGTACCATTCCACGTTCCTGGAATGCACGGGGTTTCCGCTTTCCTCAGTCTTCACTAACGCATATCCTTTTCTGTTGTTTTTTCTTTTTATACTAAGCATCCTAATGGGCGTGAAGTGGTACCTCCTTGTAGTCTGGATCTGCATCTCCTTAATGATTAGCGATGTTGAGCGTAATTTCATGAACTCACTGACAGTGTCCTATTTATTAAAGCTTTTCAGGGAGTTCCCATTGTGGTGCAGTGGAAATAAATCTGACTAGGAACCGGGAGGGTATGGGTTCGATCCCAGGCCTCACTCAGTGGGTTAAGGATCTGGTGTTGCTGTGAGTTGTGGTGCAGGACGCAGACACAGTTTGGATCCTGCATTGCTGTGGCCTTGGCGTAGGCCGGTAGCTGCAGCTCTGATTTGAGCCCTAGCCTGGAAGCTTCCACATGCCTCAGGTGCGGCCCTAAAAAGGAAGAAGAAGAAAAGGAGGAGGAGGAGGAGAAGGAGAAAGGAGTACTCGTGTCCATTAACAGATGTGCATGAACAATGCTCAGCAAATAACCTCAAATAGGTGACAACCCAAACACCCACCCCTTGGTGGCCTTGCCCTTGGTGGCAGGAAGGCAGGAGACGGCACCAGGCTCACATGCTGCCAGCGAAGCCACCCCAGTGGGGAGAGAGCGCCCCTTGCCTCGGGATCGCAGCCAGAGTCCCAAGGTCGCATTTCGTTGGCCCAGCTTGGTGAAATGTCCACCCCTGGGCTGGTCACCGTGCCGGGGTCATGACCTCTGACTGGCCAGCCCTCGAGGCAGGCGGGGGATCCGGTCCACCCTGAGTCACATGGACTAAGAACCGGGGGGATGATCTTTTCTAAAGGGGAATGGCCTCCAGGAGGGACATGGAGCTACTGACCCTGACGAGGGCACCTGCCCTGTGCCACGGCCCCGCTCCTGCTGGCAGCGGCTGCTCTGGCCTCGCTGCCTGCCTGGCAGCAGGGGTTGGTGGACTTTGGAGGAGGCGGCTCCAGCCGACCCTCAGTGCAGGTCCAGGAAGCTGCGGAGGAAGGGAGGTTCTTTGGGGAGAGGGGCGTATTTTGTCCTCCCACACACGGTCGCTAAATGCCAGGGCCACCCTTCATCTCTGGGGCTGGTGGGTGTGGGGGGGTCCGTCTTGGGGGCCTCGCCCAACAGCCAAGATCTGGGGCTTATCGAGAGACGATCAAACGCCAGGCAACTGGGCAAAGCCCATTAAGCCGATCATCTCATTTAATTCTCACCCAGGCTCCGCAAAGCACCCATTTTACAGATGAGGAAATTGAGGCTCAGAAAGACGAAGGTGACAGCTGGCACGAGGCTGGATCCAGGCTCAGACCCATGTCTATGTGACCCCAGAGCCTGGTTCTTATTTTCTCTTTGAAATACCATCCGTATGTCTTTAAAGTGGTGCTGCTGACCCTAGGACAACGTAGCTCAGGTCCGAGGCAGTGTCGAGCCCAGGGAAGCCCCAGCTCTGGGCCCAGGGAGGAGGCCGTTGTGAGGGGTGTGGTGAGAGGACGGCAGCTCCTTTGCCTCTGGGGCGGCTGAGACCCTTTCCTACCTCCACAGCCCCACTCCTCCCTCAAAACCTGGCTCAGGAGTTCCCGCTTCGGTGCGAAGCTCTGCAGCGTTGGGGCGCAGGTTCAATCCCCAGCCACGCATGGTGGGTTAAGGACCTGGTGTTGCCACAGCTGCAGCGTAAGTAACAATTGTGGCTTGGATCTGATCCCTGGCCCAGGAACCCCATATGCCTTGGGATACACACACACACACACACAAATCTCAGCTCAAAAAACACTTCCTCCAAGAAGCCCTCCCTGCTGTGTTTACCACCTCCTCTATGTACCTTGTCCCCCGGGCTACCTGAATCAGAGCCCCAAGCACAGTGTGTGTGTACGTGTGCGCGTGTGTGTGTGTGTGTGTGTGTGTCTGTGGACGTGGAGGCCACTGGGACAGGGCAGGGACAAGGTGGGTTCAGCAACGCCCCCCCGGGGGGAGTGACTGAATGAGGGAGGTGGCTGTGCATCGAATCGCAGTGAGGGCCTCTCAGGCGGCCCCAGGGACCTGGGTCCTCGAGCACGTCCGTCCGTGGTTGGCTGAAACTGGGTTTTCTGCAGCTCTGAATGGCCAGAGTCCAAGGTCAGCTCACGTGAACAGGGCCTTCTCAGCCCACCCGAGGCCTTTGGAAGCCACGCGGCCAATAGCTGCTGCCCCCCCGATGGCAGCAGGCTCTGTGTCTGACCCAGGGCCCGAACGCGCCTGGTCTTGGGGGGCCGCTCACTCCCCCTGGCTCACCGCAGCGCGGCCCAGTCTGCCTCTTCTCTGACCGGGGCCAGGTGCTGGCCTGCCTGTGTCCCCCCGGCCTCCCCTGGGCCCCCAGCCGCTTCACACTCTTCCTCCTCAGGTCCTGTCCACTCGGACCTCAGAGCGAGGAGAGAGGCAGGTCCTGTGCCTGGCCTGCCCCTGCCCAGCGCACATCCTGGGCCCCACGTGGGGCCTGCTTCCCTCTCTGTGTTTCTTGGCTGCCCAGAGGCAGGTCTGGAAGCTTCCTTGAAGCCGGATAAGGCTGGATTTGTGAGTTTAGGGCTCATGGGGCCCAGGCCTCAGGGCTGCGTGGGAACTGCAGGGAAGCAGCAGTTTCTGTGCCCAGAATCCAGCCTGGAGGGCCGGCCCGAGGGCAGTGTCTTCCCTGCTGCTCCCCGCACCGCCCCCCGCAGGTCACGCAGGCCGTGGCAAGAGCAGGGGGAAGCGAGAGAGGCTGCTCTCCCCACCCATGCCCGTGCCCCTCGCCCCGGCCAGCAGCCCTCCCCGGCCGGGGTCTGAGCCACGTCTCTGGGCCCCATACAGCCAGGGCTCTCCTCCCGCTTCCAGCCCTGGCACGGGAGTCCTGGGCGGGTGAGGAGCGCTGGGCACAGGTCGGCTCCGGCCCTTTGTCAGCGTGGCCCCCGTGCTTCCAGCTTCACTAGGAGCAAGGAGGGGAGGCTGGCGCAGGGGGGCCCCTGGCTGGTAGCAGCCTGGGCTTTGGCATTTAGGGGCGCAGTCTGAACCCTGCCAGCCATTCTGAGAACGGGCAGTGGGAGTGGCCCGAGGGCGTCTTTCTCCAGGGAGAAAGCTCCTTCCCCACCAGCCCACGTCTGGCTCACCAGGCCTCCTTGGGGCCCACACTTCTGGCCACAAGGACCCCATAGGTCACCAGGGACCAGGGCTGAGAAAAGAGAAGATTGGGGTGCGGTGGGGGCAGAGAGGATTTGGGAGGTGACATCAGGGACCTGAGAGTGAGAAGGAGCTGCTCGGGTAAGGGAGGGGGCAGCGGGGAGGGATCCAGGCCGAAGGAAGGGCAAGCAAAGACCCAGGTGAGCCGCAGGGCCTCGTGCTGCCGGCCGCAGCCCATCACGGCCCCCCAGGGGTGCCCGCGTCCCCGGTCAGCCCAGCACCGTGCAGCCCTGCGGGCCTCGTGAAACCGAGCGTGGCAGGGAGGACCCCGCCTGCCCGCTTTGAGCATCTCTCCCGAAGCTCCAGGAGACCCTGGGAGGCTTCGCCTGTGCTGACTCACGTCCGGGGGAGGACGGACACACAGCGCCGTGTGCCTGGCGCTGGCCGGGGTCTCAGCAGCCGCTCCAGGGCCCGGGGAGTTGAACATTAACCCCTCTGGCAGTGGCTCCAGCTAAACAAACACATGTTATCACGTGTCAACTGCAGCTGTCCCTCTGGCCTGGCTGGCCCGCTGACTCAGAGTGCAGAGCAGCCCGGCCTGGGCACTGCCTGCTGCGGCCAACGCGAGGGGCCAGCGCGAGGAGTTGAGGCCACCAGGACGGCCCCAGGGTCACATCCGGGCCTCCTGCTCGCTGTGTAACCCCTGGCACTGTCCCTCCTGGAGGTCAGCTTTCCTCTCTGTACAGTAATGGCCTCCTGGGACGAGGGGCCACAGGTGGGGCTGGGAGGAGAACTGGGGAGGCCCGCGCTTGGGTGAAGCCGGAGAACAGCACAGCTTTTGGAATCGGACTCCAGGAAACCAAAGCAACCATCAGTTACTGATCACTCACCATGCTTTTTTTTTTTTTTTTTTTTTTTGCTTTTTAGGGCTGCATGTGGAGGTTCTCAGGCTAGGGGTTGAATCGGAGCTGTAGCCACCGGTCTACGCCACAGCCACCGCAACTTGGGATCTGAGCTGTATCTGGGACTTACACCACAGCTCACGGCAACACCGGATCGTTAACCCACTGAGTGAGGTCAGGGATCGAACCTGCAGCCTCATGGTTCCTAGTCGGATTCGTTAACCATGCATCTTTCTGCTGTTTCATTTACTCCTCCAGAGATGGACGCGACCACCATCTCCATTTTACAGCACAGGACAGAAAGCCTAGGAAATGAGCAAGTGGTAGAAACAGGATCTGCCCGAGGGTGCCTGAGCAGAGCCCAGGCCAGCAACCCCAGAGGAGCCCTGTCCCCTTCCCACCCCGACCCAGTGTCCTCAGGACGGCGGGTGGGGCCCATTTCCCTTAAAACCCCTGGACTTGCCCCACTGGCCGCCTAACCATCCTTCCGGGAGGACATTCTCTCCTCCCTTGTCTAGGACTTCGCACGTGCCGGCTGCCTCTCTTCTCTCGGGGTTTCTGAGCTCCTCTTCATCCCTCAGCACCCTCCTTAGTCTCACACCCTCCCTGAAGCCTGCCCTGATTCCCCAGCCGAAGTGGGAGCCCACTCCTATGAGCTCCGTCCCTGCACCTCACACACAACTGGTCAAGCACTCGTCATACTCGCGGGCCACTTGCGGATCTGCTGTTTGCGAGGGACAGGGCTGGGTTCGAATCACTCCTGTGGCCCTGGTGCATTTTTTCTTTCATGGCCACACCCACATGTGGAAGTTCTCGGGCCAGGGATCAAATCTGATTATTAACCCATTGTGCCATGGGGGGGACTCCCCCTTGTCTTCGAGGGTCCAGCGCCTCCCCGGTGCTCAAGCAGGGCAGGTGGTCAAGGGGGCAGACGAGTCCAGAGAGGCCCCTGGAAGCAGGAGAGGAACGGGGGGGAACAGCGTCCTCTGGTGAGCAGAGGTGGCACTGGCCAGCAGAAGAAAGAACTGGAATAATTTTTTTTTTGTCTTTTTGCCTTATGGAGGTTCCCAGGCTAGGGGTCTAACAGGAGCTGTGGCCGCCAGTCTACACCAGAGCCACAGCAACGCGGGATCCGAGCTGCATCTGCAACCTACACCACAGCTCACGGCAATGCCGTATCCTTAACCCACTGAGCAGGGCCAGGGAGCGAACCCGCAACCTCATGGTTCCTAGTCGGATTCATTAACCACTGAGCCACAATGGGAACTCCGGAACTGGAATCATTTTGCAACCACGTTAATGGTGGAGACCAGCTCCAGCAGTCGGCCTTTGGACTCCAGGAGGGAGGAGGTTGTGATTAAGGCTCTTTGAGCAGGTGTCAGCCGGCGCGGGCAGAGCGCAGAGGAAGAGAGGAGAGGCCCATGAGGGTCAGGGGTGCCACGCAGACTGTTGAGGGGGCACATGCTGAGACCAGCCGACACCAGCAGCTGGCTGGGGTGCCGGGCCCCACGTGAAGGCCCAACAGGCGCTCTCACTTCGTGCTCAACCGCCGCAGAGTTAAGCGCCAGAGTCGCCCCCCGTCTCCAGGGGGGAACACTGAGACCAGAGAGGGATAGCGTCTTGCCCGGGCTCGCACAGCAGGGAAAGGGCGGGGAAACCAAAGGTGCGGCTTGAAGCCACGTGGGCCGCTTGGCCCTGTCCCAGGCAGCCTGGGGAGGGCGGTCAGGGCAGGTGCCAACTGCCAGCGGTGACCCCAGACCGAGCCATTTCCAGGTTCAGCTCCGGTCCACCCGGAGGCTGGCGAGGCGCAGTCCTTCCCTCGGACCCTGCCCCGGGAGGAGAGATGCGGCTCAGCTGGCGGGAGCAGGAGATAAATGTCGTCTTTGCTTTCCAGGAGGGGGAAGCTGCGAAGGGCCTCCTCCCACCTGCCGGGAGCTGGGAGGGAAGGGAACAGCCCGGGTGGACCTCCCGTCGGCAGGTGTCTGTGCCAGGATGGAACCCTGCTTCGCAGGCCTGTCCTCACAGCTTCCAAAGTCTGTCCTGTGAGAGGACAACTGTCCCCGGGGTAGCACGGCTGTGTTTTAGGGGACGACACGAGAAACCTCCTGACCCGACTCGGTCCCTCTTTTGCGACCGGACATTTGTGCAAAGTCAGTGTCACCAGGGCAGACTCGGCCGCCCGCCAGGCTGGAGGAAACCTTGGACTTTTTCTGTCTGTCTCGAGGTACCCCCGTGTCTGACTCATTTTTGCCGATAAAGCCAAGTCCGCACCCCTCGGGGGCCCAGAGCACACACGTGGCACCTCGCCCGCCTCTGACAAATGCTCACCCCACAAGCCCGTGTTGTAACCTTTGGACAAAGTCCTTGCTCCACATAACTTCGTGGAAATGAGGGTAAAAAGCAGTAATTGCTGCTTGTCACTGAGGGAATTCTTAGGCGACAGAGGCTCCAGCCATTGACCTGGGGGAAGACGGGGCCTCGAGACCCCGTGACCCCGCCAGGCGCGGGCCCTGGGGCCAGAGCTGGGGTTGACAGTGGCCTCGGCACAGGCTGGTGTGCCCTTTCCCTGAAAAGGAGCTACCAAGCGTTGACTACACCTGCCGCCCCCCACCCCCGGGCCTCCATGTGGGGCCCCTCCATCCGAACGGGGTGTCTCCTGTGACCTCGCCTCCTACTTAAGACAAAGTAGAAGCCTCATGCTGGAAGTGGCTCCCCCCATCACCCACCACCTCTTTTCCTCTGGTTATCAAAGAAGATGGACCTGTAGCCCTCAGACCGCCCTGTCCCCTCCCCGCCTGCTTAACCCTTAAGGCCCGCTCCCCTCCCAGCCTCATTTCCACCTGCACAGTCCAACCCCTCTCCTGCTGCCGGCCGCCCAGACTGCACTTCCCCAGCTCGTGAGGATGAAGAGAGCCGGCGCCTGCCTGGCCTTGCACCGGGCGGGCCCTGCAGCTGCCTCTTTCCCTAGGTTCTCGCCTGACCGCACAGTGAAGACACATGCATCTCGCCTCCCCCGACCTAGCAGCACTAAAGTAATGGTTGCTCAACAATCAGAGAAATGCAACTTCTGTCCTGCCACAGTGGACACTGCCTGCTCGGGGGCCCGACCGGGGCCCCTGAAGACCCCCTGAAGACCCCCTGAGCCAACCGGCAGTGCTGCTTCTCTTTACCAGAGCAGGCCTGGCAGGGCGGGTTCCCTAAAAGAAGTCAGTCTTCTGCAACTTCACACACACTTCACCTCTGACAAGGAGAAAAGAGGATCTGGTAACGGACTGACTTTTTTTTTTTGCTTTTTTTGGGCTGCACCAGCAGCAGATGGAGGTTCCCAGGCTAGGGGTGGAATGGGAACAGCAGCAGCTGCCGGCCACAACCACAGCAACACTGGATCTGAGCAGCGTCTGCGACCTATACCACAACTCACAGCAACGCCAGATCCTTAACCCACCGAGCGAGGCCAGGGATCGAACCCGCAACCTCATGGTTCCTTGTCGGATTCGTTAACCACTGAGCCACGACGGGAACTCCCCAGGCTGGCATTTTTTAAAAGAACATTACCAAAGTCACATCTGTGAGGCTGCAGGCAGTCTTCTGTCCACCAGGTTAGCAGCTTTATGCCCTGGGAGAGTGCGAGTGGCAGAGGTGCAGGAGTGAGGGTGGAGGGACCCTAGTGGGAGACCCCCTTCCCAGTCCTGCCTGGCCACATGCTCTGCCCCTTCCTGAAGAACCAGAATCCACTTTTCCTCTGGGTGACCCTGGGGAGGGAGGAGGCTGGGGGCCTTTCCGTCCTCCCTCGCAAGAGGTCACACGGGCCCCTGGGCTACTGAAGTGCCCAAGGTGGGCAGCTTGCTAGCACCCTGCTGAGAGCCACTGGGTCGGGCAGCAAACGTGGGGCGCGTGTTAACCAGAGTGGGCGTCTGAGAAAGAGACCACCCAAGGGCTCCGGGCCGCACGCTGCTAGCGAGTTACGGAAGAGTAACAGCTCCACAGAGGGAGCGGGCCTGAGCCTCTGGAAGAGCCCGAGTACTCCCCAGGCGGGCCACCTGCTGGCCCTTTTTGTGGGCGTCTTTCCAGCCTGCTCTGTGCCACTCACGCTGACTGCCCTCGAAAGCGGTGAGCCTGAAGCCAACCGGGCAACAGGACCAGGCGCCCACAGGGACCTACAGGTGCTCAAAAGAGTGCTCACAAGCCACTCACGTGCTGCAGAGCTGGGTTCCTTTCTCAACTAGGTTCTGCTATAGTAACTGGAGGCGAAAAGGGCCCAGCCGGTTCCGTCCAAGTCGGTGAGGGAAAATACCAAGGAGCCAGGAGCCATTAATTACTGGCCGTCCTGGGTCCCAGGGCCAGGAGGCCACGCAGTTTAAGAGCAGTCTCCCCACCCGAAGAGGAATGAGGGCTTGCCCCTGATTTAAAACAAAGGGCACCACAAGCCTCCGTTGGCCAGGGCTCAGAGAACTCAGTGCTCACAAACACTGAAAAGCTTTAGAAAAAAAATTTTTTTATTGTATTTTTTTGTTTTTTTTGCCTTATCTAGGGCCGCACCCGCGGCACGTGGAGGTTCCCAGGCTAGGGGTCTAATCGGAGCTGTAGCCGCCGGGCAGCCTTCGCCACAGCCACAGCAACGCGGGATCCGAGCTGCGTCTGCAACCTACACCACAGCTCATGGCAACACCAGATCCTTAACCCGCTGAGCGAGGCCAGGGATCGAACCTGCAACCTCATGGTTCTTAGTCAGATTTGTTAACCACTGAGCCACGACGGGAACTCCCAGAAAACTTGATTTTACAAACCTCCTTTAAATGAGAACCTTGTGGACCTAGTCACCACTTTGATCCTTTCTCCTCAGATACAGTGAACACCGGCCAAATTGTTTTAATTTCCGAATTTATTAAAATGATTAACCTCAATACTGCAAGTGCATGTACAAAATATTTGTAAAAAATGTTTTTAATGAAACGTTAAAGAACTTACCTCAAATGCTGAAAAAGTCCTTTTTTTCATTCTTTCAGTACAAGGAATACATTGTATCTCAAAAGTATTACAACTCAGCAAAACAATTTAAAACAGTAATTTGAAAAATGATTGAAAATTGAATACTTTACATATATTTCTACGATCATTTCCTAATTCTTACAATGCCAAAATCTTTACCAATCATTGCATAAGCTCAAGCTAAAAGTTTTATTGAATGTAACCTCTTCCAAGTGGTCACCAGCGTGTGGATTTTGCCGCTCCACACGGTGAAGTTCTACAGCAGAGCCAGACCAGCTCCGAGGCCCCTAGTTGTAAAAACGGAAATTAGGTTCCCTGGAAGGCGCCAGCAGCAGCTGCCGCGCTTGTGCACACCTACCCCTGAGGCAGTGACCCCACCCAAGGTCACTGCTCAGACCCACGGGAAGGTCAGCCCCCAAAGACGAGGCCGGGATAGTCAGAACAAACATCATAAATAAGTTACTAAAATTAAGCTTAACAATGGAGAAAAGTGGGAAATGTGCTATTTTGTTACTTTTTCCTTAAGACTGAAATGCCTGAAATGACTGCTGTGGGTCTTCCAAGAAAACAGTTGAAAATTCAGTCTCTGAACCTCTTGGGAAGACTCCAAACGAAAGAAGGTGGGAAGAAGAGGGCTGACCCACTCTCTCCGGCACTTCCCAGACACGGGGTCTCGGCGTGACCTTCCTTCGGGGCGGGGGTCTCACACCCCAGCACGGAGACCCTGGGAGGACAGGGTGCGGCTGTAGAGTGCTCCGAGCCCCTCCTTGGGGGGCGAAGGATTCTAGACGGAGGAGGAGCGGGCGGAGGGGGGTGAGCGCGTGCAAGGAGGTCTGCCACCTGCCCCGCTAATACCTGAGGGGTGAAGCTGCACCGTGACAAACGAGAACGAGACGACAGGAGACGACAGAGGCAGTTCCTCGAAGAACGCAAGGAGAAAGAAGTTCTGAACTCCAAACAAAACTTTTGTGAATATTATTAGGTAGGTCCTATGTGGAGCCTACGAGCAAGAGTTTTAAGGGAGTTAATTTAAATAATGTCCGCTGAACCTAGAGACCGGCAGGAATCAGTGAGTGACAACGGCAAGCACTGAGGTTTTCTCCACTGGACTGCTCATCACCTGCAGCTTCCTTTTAGTATTGAGAGATAAGGGCTACTTTTCTAGACACTACACAAATCCCCTAAACTGATTTTACTTAGGAACACGGTATATCTGAAAGTTACACGTACACATTTCCCAGAAATGAAGAGACCGACTGGTGTCAAACACCTGCTACCGATTTCCATCCCCAAATTCTCTGTCAAATGACCCATAAAACAATCCAGAGAAATGAAAGACTGGTACTGAACACAAAGCAGTAATCAAAAATTTGCTCATTAAGTTACTTAAAATTAATTTCTCTTCTCAAAGTGCTTCAAAAACAAATTAAATCTGACTCCTCTTTTTAACCGATAATAGAGTCAAAAAAATCTTTGATATTTTCATACATAAACTAACATAAGCCAAGAACTCCCACTGATGCAGTGCTTAAAACTATATATTTATAATTTCCTATTTTATTGGCATGAATATTTCTAAACTTAAAAACCTTCCTGGTAAGTTCTTTTAATTTCTTATGACAAAAATTTCTCACAACACACAAATATTTACAACATATACATTGTTTTCAGTTCTTTACATTGAATTTCAAAGACAAACATTTTTATAGGTTACCACAGAACAAAAGCTGTGACTCATGTTTTTATTTCATAAACTATTATAAGTTAAAGTGAATAGTTTTTTTTTAATATTCCTTGTAGCATTTTACAAGTGCAACAGAAAACTTGAAGACCCAAATTAAGATAGCTGTAGTTCATTAGATAAATGTTGCTTGTTGTCATCACATTGTTCACAGCAAATTTTTGAAAAAATAAGCACCAATCATTCTTGCAAAGAACAATTTTATCTAAAAGGATTGAAAAGTGTTAAATACAAGGTCTTTAATTTACATGACAAGCAATAAATACGCTGCATCAAAACTCACCCTGCCCGCTGCTGCCCCCATACATATGATGTACTGTAAAGTTAGCTATCACGTGTGCGGTCGGACTGCTTTTCTTTCTTCTTTTTTTTTTTTTAAAAGAAATCAATCTGACTCCCATCCGATGGTCTGCCATTTAACCAAGGCCACAAACAGTACACCTGGGCCAGCAAACAGTGTGAAACTGACAAAACTCCAAGGGGGAAACATCTAGCAAATAAATCAAAAAGCCAGAGATCATTGCTGGTGATATTAGCATATACTAGAAAACCTTACTATGTTGCTACTACGATTTGTTTGAAATTATTGTTTAGTCGTCTATTAAAGAGCTAGTTGATGCTCCTGAAGTTAAAAACTGAAACTGTGTAGCCACATTACCGTTTTCCACGTCCCTCCCGTGTGGAAAGTTGCTATCACTGTACAATTTTGCTTGAGCCTTATTATTTTACAACAGGGCTTTAACTCTAACTCAGAATTGCACGTAAGAAGGCTATTTAAAAAGTACAATAAAAATTTGCACAAATCAGACTTTTAAGAAGAGTCAGTACACTGTACACTTTCTACAGTATTATGCTGATAGGTGAAGAGACGACAGAAGTGCTGCCACTAAAATGTTTTCAGCTGAGGAATAACTGACTGGAATTTTTTTATTTCTTTGAAGTAGTTACCCCAGGTCAAATTAAGACCAAGAGCCTATTACGCATTAAGCCTCAAAGACTGATCCTCTCTCCTCCGGGAAGAAATGTCAATGTCTATGGAGTCTTTCCCAACGATGAGCCTCAGTCGCTTCGCGGGGGGCAGAGGAATAAAGTCATCCTCGAAGTCGTCGTCGTAGTCCTCCTCCTCCCCGGCGCCCTCGGAGGACGAGGAGGCGTCCGTGCTCTCCTCCTCGTACTGGCTGTAGCCGTCGACCTCCATCTGAGACTCCAGCAGGGAAAGGGGGTCGCTGCAGCACACCCCGTTTTCGTGGAGCCCCTCCGTGTAGGGCCCCCTGCCTTCCTCGTCCCGCTTGAGCTGGATTTTTAACTTCGTAGAACTACTGCCTGGTCCTGAGTTAAACCCGTTGTTAAGCTTTGCTACATAGAGATTACTGTCGTTCTCACGGTCTTTACTTAACTTGATGCTTATCTTTGAAGAACTCATCCCATCGTTCTCTTGGTCGTTCGCCTTGCTGCTACTGTCGTGACGCCTGCGAAGAGTCAATTTGGGGATCCCGGAGTTGTTTTCCAGGATTAGCTGGGCATCATACCTTGTGATTCGCCTCTTCTTTTTGCTCTTTGCAGTTCTGAAGCTGTCTTTTGCTTTGAAGCCATCTGACGTCACCATGGGGCCGCCAACAGGCGAAGGGGCCCAGTCCGCGTAGCTCCCGGGCACGCCCTCCTGGCCACCGTGCTCGCCCAGGTCAGGGTGGGACCCCAGCCCGTCGGGCGCCAAGCCGGCTCTTCCAGGGGAGCTGTGCCCTGGGGCGGAGTCCTCTGCTTTTGCCAACTGCCTCACCAGTTTCCCTTGCCGCGATTTCTTTTTCGATGTGCTGCTGTCACTCTTGGGACACCTGGCCTCCCCCTTCTGTGCAGTTTCATGAGCCGGGGCTTCTTCCTGGCCTGCAGGAGCTGGCTGCTCACCACCATCAGGGCCCGGTTCCGTCAAGCCACCTTTATAGCCATCCAAGGTATTTGGTTCAAGCTTGATGTCGGGGGTCACCCTCGTCCTCACGGACCGCCTGGTTGTGTACGTGCAGGGGGCGCCCTCCGCGTGAGCGGCTGCACCTCGCCCGGAGTTCTGCTTGTGCTCTCTTGCTGCGTGTCTGGTTAAGCACCCACCAGCCACTGCGGCTGGGACTGGTCCCTCTGGCTCCTTCTCTTTTTTAATGGGCAAGTTTTTGTACAGAACTACTTTAGGCTCTTTAAGTACTAAGTTTCCCACCTTGAGTTTTCTCGAAGCACTCTTCTGCTCCAGCCGTTTGCAATGATTTCTTAATTTTATCTTTGAAAGTAAAGGCTTTGCAGGCTTTTTCAGTTTCTTTGGTACCCTGGAATTACTTATAGGAGTTAGCTTAGATGAGGTAGAGTTGGAAGAAGCTGGAATTCTTGGCACAGACTGCCTTGTTAATGTTCTGCTCTTGCTGTTCTTTTTCATACCAACTGAAGATTTTCGGTTAGAAGCTGCAAAGTTTAGAACAAAAAAAAAAATGAAAAACAGTCTTGGTGCCAGTAACATTCAATACCACAACGCTGACACCAGACTCAGCTATGAAACGTTTAGATTCTCCGAATGCGTGGCGGACAGAACCTAGCTGAGTCTCTGCCAGCACACAAGCACTGTCCGGTTTCCCTTTACATTCTCTAATCTCTGCCTCTCGTTCGAGAAGCATCTATTCACTCTCCAGGTAATTTTCAGACTAAACAGCTCTTAGCACAGCATGGACTAGATTTCACCCTAGGCTTGTCCTTCATCTATCAACACTGGTCCAAACTGAGTATTTTTTTTTCCTGATTCAGCATTTTAAAATATCTGAAGCAACGCGAAGTAAAAATATTTTTCCTTTCATGAGGTCTTCTTAAAATCGTCATTTTAAATGTTTCTAAGATCCATGATTAACTCAAAGTATATGACTTGACCAGTAAATAGAGAACAGAAATGTATTAACAGGGGTTTTCAAACAAGAAAGAGACCCTGGGAACCTTGTGTTGTTAATCCCAAAAGACAAAGACCGCCAAAGTGCCGCACCGCTTAGGCCGCTCCCTTCCTCGCTTGAGGACCAGCAGAGACGAAGGGCCCGGCCCCTCCCTCCAGTGACTGCTGCTGCCCGTGAGATCGAACTCCAAGAGGGAAGAGGCTGCTGGAGTTACACTCTCGAGACAAAAGGGGACTAGACTTCCTGCCTCCAGACAAGTCACCAAAAGGCTGCGACAGTCCTACTGGGAATGAGAACACGAGAGCTGACAGGACAGTTGAACGGCTTCTCAAAAGACTTCCATGCCACCCAAGCGCAGGCAGCCCTGCGGCGGGCCTCTGACCCTCTGCCACCTTCCCGTCACTTACGTTTTGGACTTACATTTATAACGCTTGCTGTCGAGTCAGTTTCTCAATTACTTAGTCTGCTCCCCACCCTCCACCCGAAAACCTCCTCTCATCAAAATACCCCTTTAAGTCAATTCACCAGAGAAGCTGAGATGACCAAATAATCACTACCTCTCACCAGAAAACAGGGGGAATAAAACCCCACGAACGTCAGCCCAGCACACTGCCCGACAAAGACCGTCGCTTTCTACATGCCTGCAGGTCGCCGCGATGACTGCTCTTTTCTGCACGGCGGAGGAAGTTCCCAACAGCTGGTTTTTACTGGGAGAGAGGAACAAGAATGCACAGCAGCATTCTAAAGATACCAAACCACCAAAAGAGAAATCTCGGTATGCAGGAAGACTGGCCCATAGGCGGCTCTGGGATACCCAAACCACCAGGATTCCCAGCAACAAGGTTGGCTGACAGAACCAAGGACACACCTACCTGTGTGGCCTGCCACCAGGGAGGCACTTATTTTCAGAACAGTAGGTGTAGTGACGTTTGGGTGCCACTCAATGTGGGAACAACTGATGCATTATGAACTGGAATCACACACAATAGCTTTTTTGCCAGAAATCATTTTAAACATAAAAGGATATGCAGAGAATCCTCCTGCTCATGGACTTCTTTAAGCGTCTGAGGCTCCTACAAGGTGACCAAGAAGACGTGCTTCCCGACGCAGACGCCCCAGTGCGCTGGGGCCGGCGCTCTCCAGTGGGCCTGGGCTGAGACTCTGGCAGTCGACGGCTCTGCAAGGACCGTCCTGTGACCAAGCTTAGTGGTTCTGCACCTTAATGTTCCTTTTCCCAGACATTCTCGTTTCCTCCTTGCAATCACCTGTTCACAATATCCCTTGTGTCAGCAATCCCCCTACACTCTGGACCCCACTGGTGCCTCTCGAGGGTGCCTCTGTCAACCATGCTCACAACCTCCTGCTCTGAAATCCAGCGACCACTTTCCAGCCTTCATATTTTTCCTTTCTCTGCAGAATTGCTAGAGATGTGATTTCCCCTGAAAACCCTTCTCCTTGGCTGCTCGCGAGAGCACGCCCTCCTGGCTTTCTCTGCACGTCTTACACTCTCCCTCCACTGCCCGGGGACTGCTGTCCAGGCCCTCGGAAACCCCGCTCACAGCCTGCGGGTGACAGGCATCCACTCCCCACTATCAATATGCTGGCAGGTCCCTAACCACCGTATCTAGCCAGGCTCTCTCCTTAACTACAGATCTGTGCCTCCAAATGTCCACCGGGTCCTTGAGCTCCCTCCAAGACGGTCTCAAAAGCCCCGCGCCAGTCAAATAGCCCAAACTCACTACGAGGCCTCACAGCCAGTCCTAAGTTCTCCACCCTGGCCAGCAACACCACTACCCAACCAGCTGCCCACTCAGGCACTGGGAGGTCCTCCTTGATGCCAGCAGCCACGGCCGGGGGAGCCCACTCCTGCAATGCCCCAATTTCCTGTCTTAAGTATGGCAACAGCTCCCCAGCCCGCCTTGCCTCCCTGCTGCTTCCCCACCAGGATTCTCCTAATATACCATGTCTCTTCTGGGCTTTAAGCCTTTCGATGCCCTACTGCCCTAAGAGTCCAAAATTTTCAAGTGTGGCCACGTTCCTTCTCCCACCTTCAACTCCAGCTTTAACGAACTTTACTTGGTAAGTCCTACGCTCGTCCCTGATTCTTCAATTGTGACAGTTCCTGCTTTGAACGTGTTTCACTCGGCCAGTTGCTCATCCCTTTCGAAGACTCAGCTCGGGAAACTTCTCGTGGCCCTCCACATATGGTAGGCTGCCCTTCCTCTGACCCTTTAGGGCGGTTTCTGGCGCCTGTCTCTACTCTGGGGTGACCCTCACTGTGCAGTGATTCCGAACCTGGGCCTCCCCTTCCAGCCCTCTTTCCAAGACCTCACTGGCGGCTCCTGCAGGGAATCACTGATGAGGCACGTTGTGTTTGTGTTCTAAACAGAAACAAAGAGACTGTATTTGATGCTACGTATAATTTCAACAGAGATCGCACTTACATATTCATGTGTTTATCACTGTACACTCATTTTGCTTGAGAAGCATTATCTCATCAAAAGCCCAGCCAAAAGGTGTGCTCATCAAGTCAAAGGGCAGAAAAGACAAAGACAAGCTGGGTAAGAGAACTGAGTAATGCAGCTAAGATGAGAGGTGAGCAGGTCGCTGTCCCACAGAGGTTCGGCCACACTATCCTTGGGGCTGAGAACGCCAGTGACAGCAGGCTGAATGAGAAAGCGGCCACGACGGCAAACTAAGACAACTCTATCGATCAAGAGGCTACGGATTGTGAAGCGGAGCTGAGGCACGTCTGTGGCTGCCCCGGCTGCAGCACAGACACACCATGTGGAGCCCTCTCCCCTGGCGGCTCAGCCCAGTCCCCCGTGCGTAAACCTAGACAGTACCGGTAGGTGGAAATACAAGTCTTGGCAATTAACATAGACTGGCTACTGTGCAAAATGGTCAAAGCTGCAGGATCTCAATCCTAATGAACATCCTCTGAAGAGCTATTACGACTATGCGAAAACCAAGTTCACACGGATGAGCGCGCCTGAAAGCGTCCACCTGATGAGCGGCAGAGACGGGACTCGACTGAGGTCCGTGGCTCCAGAGCTCAGGTTTCCTACCACTACAACCCTGCCCCTAACGCCCAGGTCAAGGCCCCGTGGCGTGGCTGTCAGGGCTTCTTCAGGGGGTCCTCAAAATCGTAAGGCAGCTCCGTGTGGGCATCAGCAATTACCGCCGGACACAGGAGCAGAGGACGACGTCGAAGCCTCCCGGGCGCCGCAGCGGCATGTGCACCCACTGGACAGGCCTCAGTGTGGGCCAAGGCAGCACGGGCCACGCACGGATCTAAAAGGCGTTGAAGACTTCAGTTCCACTTCATCAGGCACAACGGGCAGCCTGGCCTCGCGTGACTAACCCAGGAATGACTGCTTGGAACAGGGCGTTGGAAAGGCTGCACAGAAAAGCGTTCAGACCAACCAGTGACGTCTGTGGCGGGCGACCGATGGGAAGCGGCGGCCCCGCCCACCTCTCCAGGACAGGTGTTTCTCAGTTGAGTTGAGCAAACCGATTCTGCTGGCTAAGGCCTCTGGCTTGCACTAATGTGCGTCCATTTCAGTAACTCAATCCGGAGCAGAGCACTATGGGGGGTGGCCTAGCCATCGAGGTACAAAAGGTCTATAAAACCAGAATCTTCTAGTTCATGGCATTGTGATTCAGCTCTGTGGACTGCGTATGCAAAAACGGATGCCTTCTCTCCTCTCTGGATGTTAAAGCAAAGAGTCAAGTTGTGCTCCTTGAGCCACCTTCCTACAAAGGAGCTGCATGGAAGGAAGAAGTAACTCTTTCCACCTGGGCAGAAATGTTTCTTCAAAAAGGCCATAAACGGACTGCTCCAAGAATCAGCTGCTAAATTCTCAAAATACTGCAGGGTAAGCCGAGTGCTCTGAAGCTCTGCGCCTGAAGGACACCTCCTCCTCTCGGGAGAGAGCCTGGGCAGCTCTGCCCTCACGCTCTATGCAGTCTCAGTAAGTCCTTCTAACAGGTCAAAGGTTACAGTCAAGACACAAACACAGGGAACTACAGCCTACAGGACCGCACGTGAGGGCCTGCGAAAACGCTGCTGGGAACACAGTGCACACTGCTCTGAGAGACGGCTGGAGCGGGCCTCCAGCTCCTTCAGCCCCGAGCCGCGTCTAGCAACATGCCAACCTTTGAGTTACTCAAGACAATCATGCTGCAGGAAAGTAATGTGAACACGTAAGAACCCTAATATAATGGTCCCTGTCAAGTGCTGTCCTATTCTGTAACGCTGAGACCACAGCTTAGGGGGGTCACTTGCTCCCTCTAACATCTACAAAGGGGCCCTTAGAGTCGGCTCGTCCTGTCCCGGAGCTAAGGCCTAAGCACCCTGAGGGAGGGCCCAGGTTGCACACATTTGCTGTATCTCAACAGCTGGCAGGCTTTGAACATGTACTTGACTTATTGATAAATATCTCCTAGACGGTCACCTAGTAGAACACCCAGCACCTTCCAAAAATATCTGTAGTTTGATCTTTTAAAGTAAGTGGTGTACCGAGCTTGGTATCTATGCATCAGTAATACAGTTAATGCATAAAAACAGAAAACACCCCCACGAATGTCACAGCCACGTGGACAGTGGATGGCACTAAGTGTTTTTATGTATACATTTATACGTGGGATTCACAAGTCTCCAGTTTCACCAAGGAACCAGACTCAGAAAACAAAATGTTGATTATGCTGCATTTATTATTAAAACCAACAGTCAACAGTGAATGATGAACTAACTGCTCTTTTTCGTTCACCGTGGACAGTAAAGACTGGAATGGGAACACAGTGCTGCTTTTCCTCTACGGAGGGTCCCCCTGGCCTCTGGCTCCAGGAGCAGGCAGACTCAGGAGTTCATGGCGGGGACATCCACCATCAGGGCCATCTTCCCTTTCTGAGACTGTCTGCAGGGAGAGGAGCACCCAGTGCTGGGCTGAAAGCATCTGAAGACAGCGAGAAAAGCCTAAAACTGCCAGATCTCAGAGCGCAGGTAAGTGCTAAGGAGTATTTGTGGACATTAATAGTGCCCACCAAGTTGAAACTTTTAAACTTTACTCCTATCAGAGACCAGTCAGACTAAACAGCCTACTGCTTTAGCGGCAACCCGAGAAAACTGGTGTTACCCAGATGAAAACCAGGAGCAATCAGAGTGGTTCCAAGACGTCAAAGCTGCATAAACAGGATGTTTTCTCTTGCTTGGTTAGGCTTTCTTCTCTTTCTTTTCTCTTTATTCTTCATTCTTTTTCCAGTTTTCATTAGGTCTTGCCCCCCCCCCAAAAAAAACTGGTCTTAAAGCTTGCTTCTTTCTCCTTTTCCTCTCTTTTTTGCTACTTACTCTGAGTAGCGGCTATTACAAGTCACAGTACAGCGACATTCAAACTGCTCCTCTATCATAATTCTGAGTCTGGTAACTGGTGGCTTGGTGAACTGGGTCAGTTCACTTTGAAAATGGCAAGCAAGCAGTAAAAAGGTGGAAGCCTTGAGGCCAGAACCTATGAACTCCCCTTCATCTGTCCTAAGAGCCTGGCCAGGCGCAGACATGTGCATGCCTGGTTCCACTCGGTCCTCTGTCTGTTTGTAGGACCTGACAACATCACTACAGAGAAACTAACACCTGGAAAAGGTTTCTGTCAAACATATGGTGACCCTGGGACACACGATGAAGAATTTAATAACCAGTTACCAAGACTTCCAGAAGAGCAGATAATCTCGTCTAGGATACCATGTAACTGAGGCAGGACACAGACTGCTTTTGTGCTCAAATCATTTCTAGAACCTTGCAATGCTGGTGTAGCACATGAATCCCAGAGTTTCTCTCAATACTTAAAAGACCAAAACTATTAAAGCATGCTTTAAAAAGCAATTGTGTGAAAATATTAAAAAAAAAAAAAAAAAGGTACGCTTATCAAACCTCCCTTACTTACTTGCATTGTTTTTTTCCTGAGTGGTATCTGCATCAGTGTTAGAGCTGACAGATTGACTGTCTGAATTTTTGCTGCTGTCACCTAACTTTTTAAGCCTATTTAAACGCTTATCTGTTTCTCTGAGTCCGTATTTGCTATTGATAACAGGAGCAGGCGCAGGCAGTCCCACTCTCGATTTAAAAGCACCAGTTCCCCGTCTGCAAAAGAAATAGCACAGGTTAAACAAACAGCTAGTTACCGACGACAAGCCTGGCTGCTGAGGGCGCTGGGCCACATCGGCTCAGCAGATGTTACAAACTGGCCAGGTCTTAACCATCACTGGAAACCTGCCAAGCCTAGGATTCTCGAAATACATATGTAGGTAAAATAAATGCAAAAAGGCCCCAAACTTAAAACAATTTGTTATGATTACTGCCAGTAAATTGCTAATTGCCCAGGAGAAGCTACTGGACTCTGTAGAACTTCACATGTGGGTAAAAATAAATATCTCATTTTTCAATTTTAAAACTGGTTGGTAATAAGTCTAAACTGTAGCTTAAATAACTCACCTGTTAACTTTATCTCAGTTTTGTCCTACACAGTTTAACACTGTTACTGTAAAACTGAGAATCAAGAAATTAAAAGAGAATTTCCAGGAATTCCCATTGTGGCTCAGCGATAACAAATCTGACTAGTATCCATGAGGATGCCGGTTTGATCCCTGGCCTCACTCCGTGGGTTAAGGATCTGACGTCACTGTGAGCTGTGGTGTACGTCCCAGACACAGCTTGGATCCAGCGTTGCTGTGGTTGTGGCGTAGACCAGCGACTACAGCTTGGATTCGACCCCAGGTCTGGGAACGTCCCTATGTCATGGGTGCAGCCCTAAAAAGACAAAAAAAAAAAAAAAAAAGCAAGATTTCCATAAACTAAGTTCATTACTTAGAAGTTAATGTTACATGGAGTTCCCGTCGTGGGTCAGTGGTTAACGAACCCGACCAAGAACCATGAGGTTGCAGATTTGATCCCTGGCCTTGCTCAGTGGGTTAAAGATCTGGCGTTGCCATGAGCTGTGGTGTAGGTTGCAGACATGGCTCGGATCCCGCGTAGCTGTGGCTGTGGCAAAGGCCGGCAGCTGCAGCTCTGATTAGACCCCTAGCCTGGGAACCTCCATATGCCGCGGGTGCGGCTCTAGATAAAGGCAAAAAGACAAAAAAAAAAAAAGAAGTTAATGTCACATACAAACAAATCCTAACTGAAATTCTGTATAAGAAAGCTAACCTGTACTGGTGAAAATCTGACTTCTGGAATAATAAAAAACTGTTACAATCTTCCTGATTACTGCATGAACATAATTAAGTTAACAGAATATTACTAAAGAAGACATTAAAAGACTTGCTTTTACCACCGGCTGAGAACGACCCATGCCGGCTTTATGCCCCTATATTCCTCTGCAGTGGGGGCTTCCTAAGGAGACTTCGTAAACCTCCAGAGAACCTACTTTGCAATCCTGTACTTTACTCAGGGTTATGAAGGTAAATTTATAAGTAAAGCATATTTATATAACGACGTCAAAAATAAAACACTACATAGTGTATTTAAAAAATGACAAATCTCTGGTCAAAACTGCCTTCAGTAACCTGCCTCTTCTTGGCCTTAGCTTATTAAAGAAGACTAACAGAATAACAGCTTCTGAACCTGTGACGACAATTCCACTATGACAGCAATACTGCCTCCATGAGATCCCATGTGATTCCTTTCTTTCAGGAGTTAGATGAAGAGAAAATAACTTTTCCCCCAAGGAATCTAAGGGCAAACAAAACCTGTATTTTCTCCCCCTGCTCCCTTTAAGCTCTTCATGCGATGGATGAGCGCAGACCTGATCTTGACGCAGAGGCCTTTCTGCTAAGTAAGGCGAGTGTCCCTGCCCAGAATGGACTGGAATTCTACTTCTATTAATGCTTTTGAAAAACAACCACCTTCTTGTGGGACTGGCTCGATTCTTTTTCCAGCAGGTACATTAGAAATCACTGTAAAAGCCTCTAGGTCACCTTCACCACAGCACGCAGTCCTAACTCCACTCCACCCTAAAGTATTCTCAGAAAGTAAATGCGCTCAAGTTCTGAAGGCTCTTTTCACTTCATAAGGGTTAAGAGATTAATAAATTATTTTCGACGTTCTGTGCCTTTTTACCATGACTCGAAACATTTCTGGAAACATGGGCCATACCCAAATACAAAATAAATAATCACATGGTAGAATTATTCTATCTGGAAATCAGTTTTATTTATTTTTATTTTGTCTTTTAAGGGCCACACCTGTGGCACAAGGAGGTTCCCAAATAGGGACTGAACTGGAGCTGCAGCTGCCGGCCTACACCTCAGCCACAGCGACACCAGATCTGAGGCCCATCTGCGACCTATACACCACAGCTCATGGCAACGTTGGATCCTTAACCTACTGAGCGGGGCCAGGGATCAAACCCACATTCTCACGGATACTAGTGGGATTCGTTTCCACTGAGTCACAAGGGAACTCCTATTGCTTCTAACTTAGGAAAGTTATACATGCTTGCACTTGCTGCAAGTGAAACAATCAAAGGATACGCACCATAAAGTGGAAGTTAACAGTGCTCCCCAGTCCCTCCATCCCCAGAGCTCCAGTGATAACCACCTGCCAGCACCTGACCTTCCACTCCTCTGCGAGGGGCTACACACCTATGCGGTGTTGTTTCTTCTTTCTTTTCATGGCCACAACTGAGGCATATGGAAGTTCCCAGGCCAGGGGTTGAACCCCTGTTGTTTCTTTTTAAGCAAAAAAACCAAGAAAAGGGTAATACCATACATTCTACTCAGCAACCAGCTTTATCATTATATCATGCAGAAATAAACCTAAACTGAACGTGTTTTGGAAGCTGTACCTTTTACGTAAATACCACATAATTTATTCCAGCACTGCCCACGGACACGACTGAAACGTGTGGGTTCTGTTTTGCTTGCTGCCATGAACACTGTCACTACACTGCTCTTGAAACCAAATCCTCACGGACTAGTGCTCCTATTTCCACAGGATAGATTCTGCCACACAAGACTGACAGCCAGGTGAAAAAGGTATGGTTATTTTGAACAAAATATTGCCAGATTACTTTCCCAAAGGCTTTAGCAACTTACGGCCCTACTCACACTGTGTAGTGCCTGTTTCTCCACATCCTTGCCAGCAGCACAGAATACATCTCTAAATTTTGCCAACTGGATAAAAATTGAGTACCGACTTACTGTTTCATCTTCCTGGTTTATGACTATCATTCTCTGTGCTGCATCCTCCTTAGCTTTCTTCACTCTAACAGAAGCCTGTCTTTTCTTCATGAGCTCACAGAAATGTTCTGTTCTTGGGACAGTAACCCTGTCACTTGCGTACTTTTTTCTCCCTTCAGTTTATCATTTATCTGACTTTTGCTTTTGGCTAATAACATTTTTTCGTATTTCATATCTTGTTTTAACTTTCAAAAGACTTCCACTCTACCCCAAGGTTAGACATATATTCTTCTAGTTTTTCCTCTACCAAGTTTACACTGTATTTTTATTTTATTTATTTATTTTTTTAGGGCCACAGACTTGGCGTATGGAAGTTCCCAGGCTAGGGGTCGAATTGGAGCTGCACCTGCTGGTCTACACCACAGCCACAGTGATAGTGAAATTTGCAGACTGCTCTTTTGTAAGGACAGTTACTACCCAGAAACATGCATCAAATGAAACCTGGACACTGTACCCTCAATGTCGACGCCCTTCTAAACCCTCCTTTCTTCACTGGGCCGCCTCTTCTCACCTTTCAGGTACCAGTGCACTGTGTGTGTGTGTCTCATGGCACTGCCCTCACAGCGGACACCGCGCCAGCCCTGACTGGCCTGCCTGTGTGAGGCCTGACATAAAGTAACTATCAGCTAAAACAGGGTGAATAACTGAATGAGTTCCTTTGACTAGTCTCATCCTCTTGCCTAATTTCTAGAAAGGTGGAAATAATTTGGTGTTCCTGTGAATCTTAATATTCCTAGGCAAGCTTTTAATCAAACGCCTCAATCTGACAATAGCCATGCCTCCTATGTGTATGGGGCCTTTCCATTTAAACATGTTCCCTTCTTTTTCTTTTCTTTTTTTTTTGTCTTTTTGGCCGCACCTGCAGCATATGGAAGTTCCCAGGCTAGGGGTCCAATCGGAGCTACAGCTGCCGGCCTTCGCCCCAGCCACAGCAACATAGAATCCGAGCCACATCTGCCACCTACACCACAGCTCACGGCAACACTAGATCTTTAACCCACTGATTGAGGCCAGGGATCGAACCTGTGTCCTCATGGATCCTAGTTGGGTTCGTTACCTCGAGCCATAGCAGGAACTCCTACTTGTTTTTTATTCCTAACCCTGTGAGTGGGCAGGATTACCCCAACAAACCAGTGGGAAACAGTCCACAGAAGAGAGCTACTCTGCCCAGGGAGCGTAACGGCACGTGCAGTTCTAAACCAGTCAAGGAGCTGCTTCAGGGCTGATTTGGAATCCTGTACATACAGTTATGTTTTTCAGGACAGCCTCCAAAAACTTATTCAGCATATCATCTGCTCCGTTCATTCACCAAATATTTATCACACATCCACTATGTGTCAGGTACTGCTCTAGATACTATATCTGGGAATAGAGCAGGAAATGAAAAAGATAACCTCTGCCTCTACAGAGCTTACATTCTAATGGAAAAATAGACAGAAACCAAAAAACAAGTTTATAGCTAACATGTGCATATTAACTGTGTTTTGTTTTACATGTTTTTGTGACATTAATTTTATCTTCACGGCAACCCAGGGAGACAGCTCTAACATTATTCCCACTTTCCAGTTCAGGTAATTAAGGCCCAAAAGCAGCTAATGAGGTGCAGGCACAGGACTCTGACAAGGGCAGCACTCGGGCATGGAACCTACACTACACTGTTTCTAAAGGCAGCTTTAGAGTATATGCAGCTGTAGCTAAATGACTCCATGGATTCAAGGGTCATGCTGTAGACTGGCCTAAGCTATAACAGATGTTTGAACCATTTTTTTTTAATATAGAAAAAGATAAATTTTACCACCCCTACCCCCACCCAAAGGGACAAAAATTCAGCACACTAGGAATAGGTTTTCTACTATCCCTTCATGGCAAGGAGACCTGGTGGTGGGAGAGGAACAGCTGGGGCTGTACTGTGACCCAGGCCTCTGCTCTCTCACCACAGCAGGGAACCTCTGGCTACCCGGAAGAAGGGCAGTGCGGCCTCTGGGAAGTCACCCTTTCTCCCAAGGCTGGCTGCCTGGAGGCTGGGGGGGGTCTCAGGAGAGCAGCAGCACCACCGCCCATCTCTGCTTTCAGCAGCAAAGGTATCTGAAGTGGAGAGAACTAGGGTTCCAAGGCTGGGATGGCCTGGGCCTCTGCGCCTGCAGTGTGGCCACATCACCAATTCTCTCCCAGGGTGGCTGCTCCCTGCATGCCTAGGCCAGTGTGGGGCGTCCTGCAGCACTGGCCCGGAAGAGCCTGTGAAGCTGCCTCTGTGAGCTCCTGCACACGGAAGCCGCCACAGCAAGTAGCATGGACAAGGAGTCCTGCTGAGTCGGATTTAGGGGATTTCTATAAGGATTCCAGAATCTTGATGGGTCAAAAACAGAAGTCCCTCACCAAGTAAGACAACTTGGGAATTAAGAGCATGTGCATCAACACGTAATTCCAGGGAGCTCCCGTCGTGATGCAGTGGAAACGAACCTGACTAGTATCCATGAGGACGCAGGTTCGATCCCTGGCCTTGCTCAGTGGGTCACGGATCTGGCGTTGCCATGAGCTGTGATGTATGCTGGCAGCTGCAGCTCTGATTCGACCCTTAGCCTGGGAACTTCCATAGGCTGCAGATGCAGCCCTAAAAAAAAAAAAAAAAAAAAAACTCAAAATATAATTCCAGAAGATATAGTCTGGTAGTACACAAGACAGCCTCCCGGGTTTTTACATGGTTGTCAGTGGTGTGATCTTCATTTGCCCTTTTTGGAACAGGCCCACCCTGGCGGCGGGTGTGTGTGTGTGTGTGTGTGTGTGTGTGTAAGGCATTTCCCATTCTCTCTTTAGGCATGTTTATATTCTCACTCACTCATAAGAATAACAGCTGGTAACGATAACGTTTTAAAGGGCCAGGTGCTGAGACCCCTACTTAGTTCTATATTCTTTGATTTCGTTTATGTACTAAGAACTGGGTGCAACGCCATGGAAGAGAAAAGACTACCCCCTCCTCTAAATAATGAGCAGATGGTATGAGATCATGCCTATAATCACCAGGTGGTTAAAAGAATGTCAAAGCCGGACATCTCACTTGGCACTTTACCTTTCACAAGTGTAACACTCGCAGAACTCATTATTTTCTCCAAAAAAACCATCTCCATAATAACAAGAAATTTCTTCTCCAGGTTCGATATCTCTCAGAGCCTTTACACACGCTGTATCTCGACCAGTCGACACAAACTGAAATAAAATTAACTCATTAAGAAACTCAAAAGTAAAGCAAAAACAAAATACTTGAGAGAAAAAATTTTTATGCTTACCTTACAGTTAGGTCTGCAATCTGAAAAATGTCCAAAAGATAAAGTCAATTAACTGTAGATAAGATCTGAAACACGAACAATTACAGAAATCTGAAATAAGCTTTCCACATAATTTTTACCAATATCTGATAGAAGTTTGAGGTCTCGAGTTAAACTACAGGAATATTTATTTTAATAAGTTTCTGCAAAAAGAGAAGAATTCTCTGTCCAGCCCTCCTTACAGGAAGTCACGCCTGCACAGCCTTAGCAGAGCTGCCCAACACCAGAGCTAATGCCTCAAACAGAGCTTACCGTGGTTTATAAAAGCAGCAGGACCGAGCCAAAGCTGGGCACAGTTTTTCCTTGTGGAATACATGACACTGAAGTCGTTTTCTCCATGTCTAAGCAGCATGTTCTCCTCAATTTCTGAAAGTTCGGCAATACAACCCACCAGTAATTCTATTTTGTCATTTCGTTTCCTATTTAAAATATGTGATGTTAAAAATTACTAGTAATTATAAATAATAAGGCTTCTTTAATAAAATAAGCCTGTGCAATAAATACCAGGAACTGAGAAGACCTAGCTACACGGATCTTGGCTGACTTGCTTGGATCCCCACGGTGCCATCACCCGTCCTCGTCTTGTGCCACGGTTACTCGCACAGTGGCCTCATGCTTAGAAGATCCTGGGATGTCCTTCAAGAATCTGCTGCCTACATCTATGCATCCCCCTGCGAGACCCAGCAGTGTCCCACAGAGAGAAAAGCCTCAAAAACCCACTGCACTGAATGCAACTGGCTGACACCGTGGGAGGCGACAGAGAGGAGCAGCAGGAGAGGGTCCAGAGAGCCCAGGGCTGGGATTCTGCCCCCTCTGGAGCATCCCTGCCCGGACACGATGCGGGCCAGATCTGCATCTCCAGCATTCCAGTAGCCGTGTTAAGGCAGTACAATGAAAACACACGGAAGTACTTTTAGTTACTATATATATAGTATATAGTATTTTTGTCTTTTTAGGGCCACGCCCGAGGCATACGGAAGTTCCCAGGCTAGGGGTCGAATCAGGGCTGCAGCTGCCAGGCTACACCACAGCCACAACAATGCTGGATCCTTAACCCACTGAGCAAGGCCAGGGATCAAACCCGCATCCTCATGGATGGATACTGGTGGGATTCGTTTCCACTAAGCCATGACTCCTAATAATATATTTTACTAGGGAACTCCCTATAACCAATATAACCCAAATACTATTTCAGCAGGTAATCATTATGAAATTTTAATGACAAATACATTTCTTTTTTTGGCCATGCCTGTGTACTGTGGAAGTTCCCAGGCCAGGGCTTGAACCTGTGCCACAGCAGCGACACAAGCTGCTGCAGTGGCAAGGCTAGATCCTTAACGTGCTGTGCCATAAGAGCACCCTGAGAAATACAATTCAAAATAAAGTCTGGCATGTACATCACATTTACAGCACTTCTCAATTCAGACTGACCACATATCAAGGGCTCAAGAGCCACACATGGCTGGTGGCTCCTCTACCAGGCAGGCAGCTCTAAAACCCAAGATCTCAAAACTCCACCCCCATCAACCAACACCAAGAGCCATGGGAGCGGGTCAGCAGGCTGGCTGCCGTCCCACGCAAACGTACACTCACGTACAAACACTCATTCAAGAGGCCTGGGAGTAATGCTCTCTGCCCATTCTATTTTCAGGTACCTGACCCTAAAATTCTTGCTATAAAAAATATGGAGGGTGATGTCAGAGAGGGTCTACATGTTTCTTCTGGGAGATAAGGCAGGGTGCAAGCATTAGAGGAAAGATATAATCACACATCCTCTCTTTCACAGATGGCCTTTATCCTTCCTGGCTGGCCTCAGCTTTACTACTTTTATTTAAGTTGGCACATTCATCTACTTTTAAGATGGCGATGTGCAAGGAGGTTTCTACCTATGAAATTCCTAGGAGCATTAAGACTCTCTTATGGGCCAGTAAAACACTGACCCTGGAACCAGGCTAGCCAAGCCTCTCAGCAGCCCTGGGGCAGGCGCCCAGACTCAATATAAGGAAAACACAAAGCACTCTGGCTTAGAGACAGGATCTGGTTCCACTCAGACTTTTTTTTTTTTTTTTTTCGGTTTTTAAGGCCGTACCCTCAGCATATGGAGGTTCCCAGGTAAGGGGTCAAATTGGAGCTGCAGCTGCCGGCCTACACCACAGCCACAGCAACACAGGATCCGAGCTGCATCTGCAACCTACACCATAGTTCATGGCAACACTGGATCCTTAACCTACTGAGCGAGGCCAGGGATCAAACCTGCAACCCCATGGTTCCTAGTCGGATTCGTTTCCACTGCGCAACGAAGAGAACTCCTCAACTGAGACTTCTAATTCCAACGTCCTGACCCCAGTCACTGCCATGGCTCCTTTGGCATAAGATTCAACTTTATTCCCTCCCACAACTTGCTCAGCTCGGAATGGTAACTTAAGGGAGAGTTCTAAATAAAATTACTTTACGGGTTTATACTAGTATAATAGTTACCACTCTTTTGTTGCAACTATTTTGGCTCCATTTTGTTCTGAAGAGTATCTATTACAAGGCAATATTTCAAATCCACTGTCAGTTGCAAACATTCTCAAGTAAATAAATACCTAGAACAGAAAAAGAAATTTGGTATTCACTTTCTACTGTATTATTTATCCTGGTAGACTTTCTCAGAACTATAAAAGCAAACCACCAGCTATGCAAAAAACTTTAACATTAAGTAGCAAATTTTGTTATTTTAAAGTTTACTTGTAAACCTGGTGGTTATGTTACTTTTAAAGTTCACAATAAATTTCACTTCTGGATGATACGGGTTTCTCTCTGGATAGTCATATAAATGAGCTGTATTATTAGATCTTCATATTGATCAGCATTACGAAAATCTGACTTAAATTTCAGCGTTCACTAAAATTTACGCTTTAGATTTCTATACTCTTATTCAAACAGATAAACAGCATTAATTTTATTAATAAACCTACATGTTCCTTGAATAATTTCTCCTGCATTTTGTTCTTGTTGAGAAAATAGTGCCGTGCCCATTCGCCTGAGGTCAAACATTTGAAGGCTTTCTCCAAGTGCTCATCTTTCTTAAAACGTTCAATTACTTCCTTTAGTTCCTCTTGCCTTCCTTTAATAGGCCGAAATCTGAAAGAAAGCAAAACAATAAGTTTAGTTACCCTTCACAATTCTTGGGCCACTGCTAAGAGATCTTGAGGAAAAAAGCAACCTGAAAACAGCAAACAGTAAACTAACAAAAAGAGAACAATAATCTTGGCAATTATTGCTAAAGTAATATCAATCACCAGGAGATATAACTTCTCTTTCCTCAAACTGTCCTTTATTTCACTGTTATCTATTTAACTGAGAGGTGACCGGGTGATTTAAATGAAAGCTGTTTGATTCAGGCTTATAACCAGTCATCTGCTTTGGGAGGTACAATGATAGATCTAGACTAGAGCTTGTAATTGAGTTAGAAAGACAAAAGAGGTTTTTTTTTTTTACAACATGCAGAATCAAGCCAAAAGAGTGCAGGCAAGGAGCTTCAAAAGAAAGATGAAGCAAACAAAATCATGCTGTAAACAGAAACATTCTCTAGGTACACCGTTAGAAAAGAGCCGAAATAAGCATCCCAACAGGTCTTGAAACACACTACGATGCTCCAATTCCATGTCAAATTAATCTTGAATAATCACATTCAGAGAACAAAAGAATGCAAAGACACAATTCTAGCAGTGATCACACAAAATGCTGCTTGGTGACGGAAGGGAGAACTGCTGGGGCAGAATATTAGCAGCCTTCTCCTGTAAGATCGGCTCTAATGACTTCAGAAAGTGACACTGCTAAGACACACACTAACATATGAGACAACCAGGGTCAAGTAGAACTTAAGTTTGTAAGGCCCTCATTTTAAAGCTATGTTCTCAATATAATGTGTACTATGATTAAAGGTACTTGGATCTAAATTTCAAATTTTCTTCACATCAATTTCATTTGGTTTAGTTTCCAAAATAAAGTTTTTTTTTTAAACGTCAACAAAAAGGATTACAGACTGCTACTCAAATAAAACACATTAAGAAAAAAATTAGTGTCTCCCGAGGAAAAAAATCTTTGAACTATGCATCTGACTCTAGCATTTAAAAGTGCACATCCCAGACACCTGAAAATGCTAAAACTGAGATAAGATCTAGAATTAACTCCAGCAAAGGAAGTACTAAAGCAGTATTTTTTCCTAGGTAAGCTATCACAAATGCACTCATAACATTTCAATAAGATTTTAAGCCACAATGTTCTGTCAAGGATTAGTTATTAATTGCTGTTTACCCAGGTGCTGTGGTGAAAAATATAAGACAGAAGACTTTTTTTTTGTTGTTGGTACTGAAAGACATGTAAGTGCATCAAATAGATAAGCAAGGCATCGATATGTAAAAACATGTTAATGTGGTACAAACAACACTGGTACAGTGTTTTAAAGTATGGAAATTATAACTAATGTGCAAGATTTGTTTGGGAAAGGGGCAGTCTGGTGTTGACACTGATATGGGTAATGAGGAAAATGGTGAATTCTGACTTCTGAAGAACAAACAGTATTACTACAGTCAGGGAAGAATCAAAAGAAGGAAGGTAAAGTGAGAGAAATTCTAAGGGCCTGAGAGAGTCAGCTGGCTGCCAAGATTCAAGGAAGGTACTAGAAGGATTAAGGGAGAAGGCTTGAGGAACAGAACAGATGTGACAGTGTTCACTAAAAAGGATCTCAGAGGCCTTCAGCTGCGACGGCGTGCTGACACCTCCAGGCACTTGGGAGCTACAGACTAGTTTCGGCAAGCTCTCACAACTACCGACGAGTTCAAGCCCATCCTAGAGATATCCTATGAAGAAATGGACAATGCCCTATTTCATTCTCCGTTTCAATCAGCAGACCAGCCCTCACAGAGGAGGGGAAGTCTTTTGAACAATTCAGAATGTCTTTAACTGGGCTGGCTATCAGAGAACTACTGAAGTATCGTAAAAATCTGCAGAACTGTGAATGTATCCAAACTTCCATAGAGTTAAACTTCTTACATCACAAACGGTTTTGTCAAGGTTGAGGTTCTTTAAAAAAAAACAAATCTAAACCCCTCTGGCTGCAACCCTAGACTAGGTGGCTACCTGCATATGAAGGACAGAGAAGACAACCAAGCAGCTGTTAGCTAAGGCACAAAGCACAATACTCCAGGCAATACAAATGACATGAAACAGATCACCCACACTGTGCAGTAAAGAGAAAAGCAACAGTTCACTTTGAGCGCAGACGATGGATAATCCCTGACGTGAAGTAGCAGGGCTATGGCAGTAAGAGCCAAGCAACCTCAAATGTTCAGGGTGGGTCTGGCCCTCGATGACATTCTTAAAGTAACTGCATTAAAAAGCAAGAGTCGGGACTACTTCACCTAAAGATCTTAAGATTGACAGGAAGTAGTTACAGAGCTGTAACGGACACTGGCTAGTCCTGACAGGTCTTAAGTGTGCGCTCTGCTTCCTGAAACTTCTTTCCTATCTAAAAATGCCTGTCAACTATCCTTTTGGTTACCCTTTGTTCATAACGCCAAAAAATTTATATGCTAAAACCAAAACAATCAACTTTTTTTGGGGGGGTGACCTCTGTGGCATGTGGAAGATCCCAGGCCAGGGATCAAACCCACGCCACAGCTGTAACCAGAGCCACAGCAGTGACAATGCTGGATCCTTAACCTGCTGAGCCATGAGACGACACCAAAATAATCAACTCTTGATTTAATAATATTCTGCTTTCCACATACCCTGTGATTTTTGTTTCTGCATTCCTGGCTTCTACTGCCTCAAATACAAACAAAACCTCCCCAACTGTCCCTTGCTATCCAAAAATAAGAACCACCATTTCGCTTAAAGTGTAATTTATTGTCAAAAGTTACTGTCACATGTCACAGCTGGCTGCCATAGGCGTGAAATAATAGTGAGGCAAAGGAGGAAGAAGACAGTCCGGGGTGGGCAGCTGTTTCAATAACCCCACAGAAGAACATCAAAATCGCCTGGATGACAGCTTAAGTCAAATCGCATCATAACAAAAACTGCAGGGAAATAAAAATTATTTAATAACATACAACTATTAGGGCCAGAGGAAAAGGCGGTGAGGACCTTAGGAAAAATTAATTTTCTATTACTGAATAGAAAAAATACACTCCGTCCTCTTCCTTAACCACAATGGCTCCAAATCTCCCAAAGCACACAAAGCTACCCTTACACTGTGGCTCTTAAAGCCATTACTTTTTTCTTTCTTTTTTTTTTTTAAAAGGCCGCAGATGCAGCATATTGAAGTTCCCAGGCTAGGGGTCAAATCAGAACTACAGTGGCTGGCCTACGCCAGAGCTCATGGCAACACCGGATCCTTAACCCACTGAGCAGGGCCAGGGATCAAAATGGCATCCTCGTGGATATTGGGTTTGTTTCTGCTGAGCCACAACAGGAACGCCTTACAGCTATATATATTAGATAATTTAGATTATCCAAAACAACTGCCTTGTTCCATTAATGAGGAAAAAAAGGCCCAATGGGGGACTAAATGGAAGGGTTAGGACTGTTAGACAGGCCTTTCTTGGCCCTGCCCTCTTGTGTCGCTTCGTTATCAGAATAGGATTTGACTTGTCTCTCCCCCGGGTACCAGCCCTGAGCCCAGTCAGAGACAGTATCAGCTGGTACACTGACGACACTGTGAAAGGGGTGGACACAAATATATACTTTAAAACTGAGTATCTGTGGGTGTGGGTGGCAGGGGAGGCAAGAGAAACACGTATTTGGCATTTCCAAATCAGCATGCCCCTCCTCCTCCCTCTCAGTATAAAATCTGCAAGTTAAACCAAACGCTTACTTTTCTCTTCCCACACCTCTCCAATCAATGGCCAATGTAAGAAATTTTAAAATATGTCATTTACAATCGTTTATTTTTAAAAGGGGCAGGAAAAAACATAGGAATTCACACTCCCACACACCTGTTCCCCACTCTTTCCAGAGACTGACTTCCCAGGTTTTCTTGCTATTTGGTTTTTCTGTTTCCAAACCCAAGAGACCACTGTGGCAATGAAGCAAAGCTGTGGCTTTGTATTAGCTGTACTACCGTGCCCTTCCATTAGCATGTACAACCAAGAGCTGATGGGAGGGAGGGGGAGGAGTGGGGGGGGACAGAAAAAAGGGAGCAAGGGAAGGAGAGAGGAAGAGAGAGAGAAATGCTCAAATATTTAAGATATAAAACCATGAGGCAACATCGTGAACACATTTCCCCCTCTGAAGACAGTTTAACTGCAAACTGACAGGTGGCAGATGCCGAGAGGGAGGGGGGGGTCATGCGAGAACCACAGCTCTTCAGTCCTTCTCGACCTGAAAACAGACGACCAAAAACATACCTGGCTGAGTCCTGCAATGAGTGCTCAGCTAATCCCAGGGAGGGAGTCCTGATCTTTGGGTGACTGAGTCTCTTAATTACCCTGTTACAGAGTACAAATGGGTTTTTAAATATAGCTATTACCAAGACCAAGCTATTTTAAAAGGTTTGCAAAATGTTCTAAACACTGTTTACGCTGACACTCCCAAACACTTAACATAAAGGCACATTATGAAGGCGGAAACCGGTTGGTGGTGTCTCACTGTTTGCGACGCTCTCTACCTACCTCACAGGGCTGTTGTGAGGGAAACTGTCAGGTTTTGAAAAATGCCTCGAGCTCCTCGAAGGAAAGGCGCTATATAAATGCAAACACAAACAACGATAAAATACTGTTTGTATAATTTGTACTTGTGATTTCTAAACAGATTTACAATATTAGTTGCAGCAGAAATCCCTAAAATGTTGTGATATTCAAGAACGTCATGAAGCCGTGGGTTGGTTCAGCATGACCAAAGGCCAGGACACCACAATTCTTCCCTTCCCACACAACATCATTTTACCCTTGATTACATTAAGTTAGAAAGTCAAAAAATTGATGCTCTCTGGTCAAGCACTTAATTTTTTTTTTCTCTTTTATGGTCACACCTGTGGCATACGGAAGGTCCCTGGCTAGGGGTCCAATCAGAGCTACAGCTGCTGGCCTTCATAGGCCAGAGCTACAGCTGCTGGTCATCACAGCCCCAGCCATGTGGGATCCGAGCCGCGTCTGCGACCTACACCACAGCTCACAGCAACACCAGATCCTTAACCCATCGAGTGAGGCCGGGGGTCGAACCCGAGTCCTCAGGGATAGCAGTCGGGTTCGCTAGCGCTGGGCCACGACAGGAGCTCCGACTCTTCACATCTGAGTGGTGCTCCCCCCACTACTCAGGACACCCTGAAATCACCAGTCACGCAGCCTGAACAAGGGGCGTCACTGAAAGCGCCCACCCCTGCCTCACCACATGCATCTCCACTAGCTTTTTAAAAAATTAGGAGTTCCCGTCATGGCGCAGTGGTTAACGAATCCGACTAGGAGCCATGAGGTTGCGGGTTTGATCCCTGTCCTTGCTCAGTGGGTTAACGATCCGGCGTTGCCGTGAGCTGTGGTGTAGGTTGCAGACGCGGCTCGGATCCTGCGTTGCTGTGGCTGTGGCGAAGGCCGGTGGCCACAGCTCCGATTAGACCCCTAGCCTGGGAACCTCCACATGCCGCGGGTGCGGCCATAAACCCGCGGCCATAAAATGACAAAAGGCAAAAAAAAA
>PVHT021183668.1:1525576-1602779 GCA_004024745.2 Catagonus wagneri | reverse complement strand
CAGTGGGTTAACGATCCGGCGTTGCCGTGAGCTGTGGTGTAGGTTGCAGACGCGGCTCGGATCCTGCGTTGCTGTGGCTGTGGCGAAGGCCGGTGGCCACAGCTCCGATTAGACCCCTAGCCTGGGAACCTCCACATGCCGCGGGTGCGGCCATAAACCCGCGGCCATAAAATGACAAAAGGCAAAAAAAAAAAATAAAATAAAAAATTAGAGATACTACCAACAACTCTATTCTCTGGTAAAAAGAAAGAATTTAAGTATCATAGTTAACCAAAGTCAATTAAATTGAAATATTTCCCAAAAAAGTGAAATCACTATTTTGTCCGTGTTCTTTCTAGGCATCCCCGCCACACCACTGACTGCCTTGTTAGTAAATACAGGGATATATTAAGAGTAAAACAAAAGTAATTCATAAAATAGCCAGTTTGGGAAATCCTCAAATAATTAAACATCTTCTGTTTCTAAACAGTGTTCCTAAAGGTACAACTGAAAGAAGTAGAAGTGAGGAGAAGGGCATAAAAAAAGAGAAATTAAAAAAACGACATAAAGTCACATATGTATCAACATAAAAAAGAGACCACTTAACTAACATACAGGCAGCCTGGAGAAGTGAAATCCAAGTTCCAATTACACCTTCTGGTCACTTTTTTTTTTTTTTTGCCACAGCTGTGGCACTCAGAAGTTCAGAGTCAGGGATCAAACCCATGCCACAGCAGACACAACACCAGATCCCCAAACCCCTGATCCACCACAGAACCCCCTTCCAGTCACTTCTTTTGCACCCCAAAGAGAAGCCAACAAAAAGCTAATGTAAGAAATATATATATGATTATTCCAATAAAGCACACTGGATATTCCTTTTCTATAAAGTATCTCTGAAAATGGTTTACGTGACATTCTTGCTCAAAAGATAAAGAACTATAAATGATAGTTTCATTTTCAAATAAGCTAAGATTAAATGAAAATGTATACACATTTGATTAAGATTAACAGGCTTCATTAATAAAAATCCTGTCTGTTTCCCAAATATCAGCTTACAAGAGTCTGTTGAAACACCTTTGAACCGAGGGCCTCTGGTGAAAGGCAGAGCGAGCACGCCTTGCTGACACAGTGACATCAACTGTTCCACCACCCTGGTCTCAAGTGCCAACACTCACAGAGCCAGCAAGGCCAAGGTAGTCTAACCAGGGGACAGGAGCGTCACCCACACCATCAACAGCCGTTCAGGAACTGCCTGAGTAGAATTAAATGCTGCACTGGAAAATATGAATTGTGGGGTACTTGGATACAGTAAGATCTTAAGTTTAATAATTTCTGTGTGGTTATCCTACACTTTACATTTCAGGACTACATGTTTTAAAGTGAACCCTAAAAAACCACTGATCAGGCACCTTCTACCCCTTTACCACAACAAAAGCTCAGCAGGCCAGATGGTTTAGGACCTTGCTTTGTAGGTGTAACTGGGAGTGCATGAGAAACAGAGAATCTCAGGCCCCCGAGACTGAAGCAGAACCTGCACCTTAACAAGATTCCCCAAGTGACTCATACGTAAACTAATTACAAGAAACAGTTGACAAGAAGGACTTCTATAGAAAACATGAGTGATTTACTACTATTGCAGAACCCAGTAACAGGTAACACTTCGTCCTCTGGAACAAAGCGTGGAGTTCCTTCCTAAGCCACTAAAACTTTTATTGTGAATTTGATGGAAAACTTTTTTTCCTTTTTTGGCTGCTCCACAGCATACACAAGTTCCTGGGCCAGGGATCAGACCCAAGCTACAGCAGCTATGGCAACGCTGGATCCTTAACCCACTGTGCCGAGCCAGGGATAGAACCTGCGTCCCAGAGATGCCACCGATCCCACTGTGCCATAGTGGAAACTCCTAGAAAACTTTTTTTTTTGTCTTTTCTAGGGCCGCACCCACGGCATATGGAGGTTCCCAGGCTAGGGGTCTAATCGGAGCTGTAGCCGCCGGCCGACGCCACAGCCACAGCAATGCGGGATCCAAGCCTCGTCTGTGACCTACACCACAGCTCACGGTAACACCAGATCCTTAACCCACTGAGCGATGCCAGGGATCAAACCTGCAACCTCATGATTCCTAGTCGGATTCACTAACTGCTGCGCCACGACAGGAACTCCAAAAACTTTTTTTTTTTTTTCTGGTCTTTTTGCCTTTTCTATTGCGGCATATGGAGGTTCCTAGGCTAGGGGTCCAATCGGAGCTGTAGCTGCCGGATTACACCAGGGATCCAAGCCACGTCTGCGACCTACACCACAGCTCACTGCAATGCCAGATCCTTAACCCACTGAGCGAGGCCAAGGATCGAACCTGCAACCTCATGGTTCCTAGTTGGATCCGTTAACCACTGAGCCACGACAGGAACTCCCGAAAACTTGTTTAAATGGCTTATATGTATCCATACTTCAGTCTGTGAAGCAGAATGAAGACAATCTGTTTCTTGATGACTCCAGGCCATAATTACAGCTTTTTGTAGTAATATTCTGAATGACACCAGACTGCTACGTGAAACAGTGATTCACATTTCTTAACTCGGGGGGGGAAAAAGGCTGATGAGTGAGTTAAATACTATTAAGAACCTAACAGTAGGAGAATGAGCACTGGTTGCTTGTGTTCACCGGGAAAAAAGGATGTGGGCTTAAAATACTGCCAACTGGATTTTAGTTGGACACTGATTTTCCAGCGAACAGACATCCATCTGTCTAGAAAATTTTTAAATGTGCCCCCTGACAGCAGAGAACTATTTTAATAATCTCTCCAGTCCATTTCAACTTTCACTTCATTTTTGTGAGTTAAAATATATGACGACAGGAAATTACATGAAAATACCAAAGGCACATTTGAACCGGCATCACTTCTTTTGTGATTTAGAATATAACTGAAAAATGACCTGTCCCCTCCAACGAATTTCTGGTGACTATCCACCTAGTGAGTAAGTCCCTCTAGGGGAGTCACCGACACCGGAGCTACAGGGTGCTCGTGCTGATGTGATGGAGGTAAGAGTGAACAGTGGCTCAGAGTTTGCTCTACATCCTAAATCTCTGCTATAGTGTTTTTCTACCAGACCAAACCCTTGGTCATCGAAGTTAAAGGATAACAGAAAGTTGTAAAGTTCTCACTTTTGTGTTTGGTGGTCAATTACGAAATTATCTAAGGGCCTTTTTTGGGGGAAAGATGATGTTTCAGAGAATTAGAATAGGGGAGTTCCTGTCATGGCTCAGCGGAAATGAATCTGACTAGCATCCATGAGGACTCAGGGTGGATCCCTGGCCTCAGTCAGTGGGTTGGGGATCCGGCGCTGCCGTGAGCTGTGGTGCGGGTCGCAGACGCGGCTCGGCACTGGTGTTGATGTGGCTGTGGTGTAGGCCAGCGGCTACAGCTCCGATTCAGCCTGGGAACCTCCATGTACTGCCAGTGCAGCCCTAAAAAGACAAAAAAAAAAAAAAGAGAGAGAGAGAAATAGAATTAGAATAAAAACATTTAAAGGATGATGGATGTCATGAGCTATGTAATGTTTTACATAGCATCTGATACATAATAAAGCAATTACACATCTATTTTCTTATCTGCATAGTGGATATAAGAACATCTTTAAGGAGTTCCCGTTGTGGCACAACAGAGACGAATCCGACTAGGAACCATGAGGTTGAGGGTTCAATCCCTAGCCTTGCTCGGTGGGTCAAGGACCAGGTGTTGCCGTTGAGCTGTGGTGTAGGTCGCAGACACGGCTTGGATCCCGTGTTGCTGTTGCTGTGGTGCAGGCCAGCACCTGTAGCTCCAATTCGACCCATGGCTGGGAACTCCCATCTGCCACAGCAAAAAAAAAAAAAAAAGTCACTCTTATAATGATTAGCTGAATCTCAAAGATTAAACATAATGGCAAAACTTCCTATATACAGTGGCAGCTATTTAAAAAAAAAAAAAGTTGTAATAAAATCATGAAAAAAACTGATGCTGTCTAATTTAAGCAGGAAAAAATACACATTTTCAAGGTTTAACAGGATGCATGTAAGATTTTTCTTTCATCTGAGATATTTCTCATCAACATTTAAATAGAATATGAAGATGTTCCTCCAGCTTTATATTTTAATAGAAATATCCTGAGATAAAAATAAGAACACAGAATTAAAACTGACAACTCTTGGAAGCTTTTGTTGCTTTTCTTGGCCCACACATGGAAAATCCTTCTATAGCAAAAAACTTTCCTTTAATGTCATTTTAAATTTGACTGAAAGTAAAATTAGCCATCTATTTTCTTAAATTCAACATCATCATCTGTTCCACTTGGGATAAAGACTTAAAATTACCTAGTATTCATTTTGTGTGTTTGAAAACCTAAATAGGGATCAAGAACCAAACTGGTTGCTAGGTCATCGTTTTCACAGAGCTCCTTTGCAGACATTCCAGAAGACGGTACATATCGACTCTGTCCTTCGAATCCTGAATTACCATTACCTGTGAAAAGAGCAAGAGGGAAGAGTAACTCAGTGAACACTACTGAAGTTTACCCTAAAAACCTTTAGCTTCACTGACCATTCAGGTTAGTAATTATGAATTGAAATTAATTCAATCACTTTCAGTAGTTAAGAATTGAGTACCCTTTGAGAAAACAGAAAACCAAATGCAGTCAACTAAACTAACCCAATTATCGAGTGTATCCTGGCTAGTGGATCCTATTACCAGGTTTCCCAGGAACAGGGATGGCTGTCGGAATCGCTGGCTCAGATGCCTACTTGCCCCTCCAAGGAGGAGCTGCAAACCGATGGGCAGATGTGCATCGCAGCAGGAAGATGGCACAAGGGGCCACTTCAGACAGGGTGAGAAGGAAACAAGAAGAACGCAAGATCCCTCTGCAGTAAGTGCCAGGAGGGCAGATCGCAAGTACCAAAGGAGTCCCACAGCATTAACTTCAGCTTTCTGCTCTGGGGCAGGAGCGATGATCACCCCCGCTGCGCTGGTAACTGAGGCCCAGAGGCTGAGAAACTTGCCTCTGACTGCAGAGCTGGGCAGAAGCGGGGAAAGAAGGAGAGAGACCGACAGGCCTATTTCTAACTGGCCTATCTGAAACTGATTTTGAACGAATGGATAAAAAACGGGGGAGTGACTGAAATAGGTAATTGAAGTAACCGGGTTTAACTGTGGAAGAAAATGCAAAGAGAGGAAAGAAGGCCAAATTCATATGGATGAAGTCTTCAGGACTGATTTTGGTTTGATGTTTACGTCACTGACAGCCTGCATGGAGTCAGCACATGTCATCAGAGGATATCAGCAGTATAACCTGAAGCCTCTCAAAATTAAGAGGTGGAAGAATGAGAGACAAAAGTGAGAAGTCTAACATTCTTTTCATCCACTCTTCCAAAAAACAAGCAAACAAATACACGTAAGTGCCTGGCAGAGGGTTGGTATATGTTTTGCAATCAAATTATCTGCATGTAAGTATGAGTAGAACTATCAAAGTTGTTATACTTTCTACAACAGCTTTATTAAAATTCAAATCACATATCATACAACTCACGCATTTAGTGTACAATCGAATGGTTTTAACCATATTCACAGAATCGTGTAACTATTACCAAAATCAATTTTGGAACATTTTCATCACCCCCAAAAGAAACCCCATTCCTAGGAGCAGTTACTACCTACTTCTCCCTCCCACACAGCCCCGGTAACCACTAATCCACTTTTTCTATGAATTAGTCCGAAAATTTCATGTAGATGGAATCACACAATATGTGGTCTTCTGTAACTGGCTTCTTTCATTAGCAGAATGCTTTCAGGTATCATCCACGCCGCACCATCAGTACATCACTCCTTATTATGGCCAAAGAATCTTCCACTGTATGGACACACCACATCTGGTTTACTCACTCTCCAACTGAAAGACGTTTGGGCTGTTTCTATTTTTTTGGCTAGTATGAACAATGGTTCTGTGACCACGCAGGTGATAGTTTTTGTGTGCGTGCATGTTTCAGTTCTCTTAGGTACACACCTAGGAGCAGAACGTTTCTTTGGAGAAACGTCTGTCTATTCAGATCCTTAGCTCACTTAAAAACTGGAGTTTGTCTGTTGGGTCGTGTGGTTTCTGAGAAACCGCCAGACCGTTTTCCAAAGTGGCTATACCATTCTATGTTCCCCAAAACAGTGTATGAGGATTCTAAATTCTCATCATCACCAAGACTTCTGACTTCAGACATTCTTCTGATTGTGAAGTGGCACTTTCTAGTTTTGGCTTGCATTTCGCTGATCACTAGTGATTTTGAGCATTTTTTTCATGTATTGGCCATGTGTATATCTTTGGAGAAACGTCTGTCTATTCAGATCCTTAGCTCACTTAAAAACTGGAGTTTGTCTGTTATTGACGTATAAGATTTTTTTTTTTTCAGGGCCACACCCGCAGCATATGGAGGTTCCCAGACTAGGGGTCGAAAGGAGCTGTAGCCGCCGGCCTTCGCCACAGCCACAGCAACGCGGGACCTGAGCCGCGTCTGCAACCTACACCACAGCTCACGCAACACCAGATCCTTAACCCACTGAGCAAGGTCAGGGATCAAACCCGCAACCTCATGTTTCCTAGTCGGATTCATTTCCGCTGCGCCATGATGGGAACTCCAAGTTCTTCATTTTTTATTAGGATACTAGTTATCAGATATGTGATTTGAAAATATTTTCTCCCATTCTGTGAGCTGTCTTTTCACAGTCTTGACAGTATCCCTTGTTTGCAAGTTTGATAAATTTCACTTTATCTCCCACTTTTTTCTTTTGTTTCTTGTGCTTTTAGTGTCCTATCTATGGAACCACTGCCTAGTTCAAAGTTATGAAAACTTATGGGAGTTCCCGCTGTGGTACAACAGAATTGGCAGCATCTTAGGAGCACTGGGAAGCAGGTCCAATCCTCAGCCTGGCATAGTGGGTTAAAGATCTGGCATTGCTGCAACTTGGGTTGCAACTGTGGCTCAGATCTGATCCCTAGCCCGGGAACGCCATATGCCTTGGGGCAGCCCAGAAAGGAGAAAAAAAGAAAGAAAAGAAAAAAACAGAGAAGGAAGAAAATTTAGGATTGTTTTCTTCTAGGGGTTTTATAGTTTAAAGCTTTTAAACTTTATTTATTTATTTATTTGTCTTTTTGCCTTTCCTAGGGCTGCATCTGTGGCATACGGAGGTTCCCAGGCTAGGGGTCTAACAGGAGCTGTAGCTGCTGGCCTTCGCCATAGCCAAAGCCACAGCAACACGGGATCCGAGCTGCGTCTGCAACTTTCACCACAGCTCACGGCAACGCCGGATCCTTAACCCACTGAGCAAGGCCAGGCATTGAACCCGCAACCTCACGGTTCTTGGTTGGATTCGTTAACCACTGAGCCACGAAGGGAACTCCATAAAGCTTTTAAACTTTTAATTTAGATCTTTAATCCACTTTGAGTTAGTTTTTCACATAGAGTGTGAGGTCGGGTCCAATTTCATTCTTTTGCACGTGATACAGCTCTGCCAGCACCAACTGTTGAGAAGACTAATCCTTCCTCAATTTTAACAGCACTTTTGTAAAAAAAAAAAAAAAAATCGACTGCAAACATGAGGGTTTATATTTCAGGATTCTTGATTCTACTCCATGAATGCATGTCTATCTACCTAGTATAATACTGCCTTGATTACTGCAGCTTTGTGGTAAGCTCTGAAACTGAGAAGTATGAATCTTCTAACTTGGTTCTTTTTCAAGGCTGTTTTAGCTATTCTGGATCCCCTGAATTTGCATAAGAATTTCTGATAGGGACTGAATTCAGTCTGTAGATCATTTGGGGAATTCTGCCATTTTAACAATGTCATGTGCCATGTAATCAATGAACATGGAATGTCTTTCCATTTATTTAGATCTTTAATTTCTTTCAATAATGCTTTGTAGGAGTTCCCGTTGTGGCGCAGTGGTTAACGAATCTGACTAGGAACCATGAGGTTGTGGGTTAGATCCCTGCCCTTACTTAGTGGGTTAACAATCCAGCGTTGCAGTGAGCTGTGGTGTAGGTTGCAGACGCAGCTCGGATCTGGCGTTGCTGTGGCTGTACTGTAGGCCAGCAGCTGTAGTTCCGATTAAGACCCCTAGCCTGGGAACCTCCATATGACGCGGGTGCAGCCATAAAAAGCAAAAAAAAAAAAAAAAAAATCAAAATAATGCTTTGTAGTTTTCAAAGTTTTATGTTTTATTGCTAAATTTACTACTATTTTTCCTTTTTCGATTGTTTATTCAAAGTGTATAGAAATACAATTGATTTTTGTATACATATCTTGTATCCTGCAACCTTACTGAACTTATTTATTCTAATAGTTTTTCAGTGGAGTTCTTAGGGCTTTCTATACACACAATCATGTTGTCATCTGCAAACAGAAATTGTTTTACTTCTTCCTTTCCAATTCGGATGTCTTCTATTTCACTTTCCTAGGTTTTTTTTTTTTTCTCTTTAGGGCCGCACCCACAGTATGTGGAAATTCCCAGGCTAGGGATCTAATTGGAGCTACAGCTGCCAGCCTACACCAGAGCCACAGCAACACAGGATCCGAGCTGCATCTGCAACCTACACCACAGCTCACAGCAACGCCAGATCCTTAACCCGCTGAGCAAGGCCAGGGATTGAACCCACACCCCATGGTTCCTAGTCAGATTCGTTAACCACTGTGCCACGATGGGAACTCCCTTAGTTTGTTTTTTAACTGCTGTAGTTAGAACTTCCAGTACAATGCTGAATAGAAGTAGTGAGAATGAGTATATTTACGTCTTGTTCCTGATCTTAAAGGAAATCATTCACCATTAAATATGACATTAAGCTCAGGGGTTTTGCACGTGTCTTTTATCAGGCTGAAGAATTCACTTCCCTTTTTTTTTTTTTGTCTTTTTAGGGCCATGCCCTTGGCATATGGAGGTTCTCAGGCTAGGGGTCGAGCTGGAGCTGTAGGTGACGGCCTACACCACAGCCACAGCAATGCCAGATCCGAGCCGCATCTGCGACCTACACCACAGCTCACGGCAACCACCATATCGTTAACCCACTGAGCGAGGCCAGGGATTGAACCTGTGTCCTCATGGATACTAGTCAGATTCGTTTCTGCTGAGCCATGACGGGAAATTCAGGAATTCACTTCTATTCCTAGTTTGCTGAGAGGTTAATTTTTTGGCCATGCCTGAGGCATGAAGAAGTTTCCAGGCCAGGGATTAAATCCACACCACAGCAATGACAACACCAGATCCTTAAACTGCTGAGCCACCAGAGAACTTCTGAGTGTTTTTACCCTGGAAGGGTGTTAAATTTTGTCAAATGCTTTTCCTGCATCTATTGGGATGATAGTATGGTTTTTGCCCTACATTCTACTATTATGGTATATTATTACATCAGTTGATTCTCAGATGTTAAACCAAACTTATATTCCTGGGATAAATCCCACTTGGTCATGCTGCAGAATTATTTTCATCTGCTGCTGGATTTGGCTGGCTAGTATTTTATTGAGGATTTTTTTGCATCCATATTTATTAGATATAGTGGTCTGTAATCTTTTCTTATAACGTCCTTGTTTGTGGTAGCAGGAAATACTGGCGTTTTCTTTGTAGGTAGTGTTTTTTGTTTTGTTTTTAAAATTACTGATTCAGGAGTTCCCATCGTGGCTCAGTGGTTAACGAATCCGACTGGGAACCATGAGGTTGCGGGTTCGATCCCTGGCCTTGCTCAGTGGGTTAAGGATCCGGCGTTGCTGTGAGCTGTGGTGTAGGTTGCAGACGCGGCTCGGATCCCGCATTGCTGTGGCTGTGGCGAAGGCCGGCAGCTACAGCTCCTGTTAGACCCCTAGCCTGGGAACCTCCATATGCCGCGGGTGAGGCCCTAGATAAGGCAAAAATAAATAAATAAACAAAATAAAATTACTGATCCAATCTTCTTTACTTGCTATAGATTTACTCAGATTTTATACCTTTTTAAATCAACTTCTGTTACTGTCTAGAAATTTGTTCACTTAAGTTATCTCATTTCTTGGTATACAGCTGTTCACAGTATTGTTATAATCCTTTTTATTTTTGTAAGGCAGTAGTAATGTCCTCTTTGTCAATTCTTGAGTCTTCTCCTTTCTTTTCTTTTTTTTGTCTCTTTAGGGCTGCACCCGAGGCATATGGAGGTTCCCAAGTTTGGGGTTGAATCAGAGCTACAGTTGTTGGCCTACATCCCAGCTCACAGCAATGCTGGATCCTTTAACCCACTGAGTGAGGCCACGGACTGAACTTGGGTCCTCATGAATGCTGGTCAGATTTGTTTCCATTGAGCCATGATGGGAATTCCTCCTTTCTTAATGGAGTCTTGCTTAAAAGGTCTGCCAATTTTTGTTGATCTTTTCAGAGTACCATCTTTTTAGCTTTGTTGATTCTCTATTCTATTAATTTTTAGTACTATTTCTTTCCTTTGGCTTGCTTTGGGTTTAGTTTTGTTCTCTTTTTTCTGGTGTTCTAAGGCAAAAGGTTAATTATTTTGAGATCTTTCTTGTTTTCAAATACAGGTGTTCACAACTATAAATTTTCCTCTATACATTGCTTTAGCTGCATTCCATAAGTTTTGGTTTGTTGTATCCTCATTTTCAATCATATCAAGGTTAGGTATTTTCTCATTTTTCTTTTGACTTCTTTAGCCCACTGATTATTTAGGAGTGAGCTAATTTCCACATATTTTTGTTATTTCTAATTTTACTCCATTTTGATAAGAACATATATTGCCTGATTTCAACCCTCTTAAATTTATTGACACTTATCGTATATCCTGCTCTGTGGTCTATTCTGAATAATGCTTCATGTGTACTTGAAATGAACATGTCTTCTGCTGCTGCTGGGGAGAGTGTTCTATAGATGTGTGTTAGGAAGAACTGGTTCAGAGTACTATTTGGATTTTCTTTCCTTGCTGATCTTCTGCTTAGCTGTTCTATCCATTATTGAAAGTGGGGAACTGAAGTCTCCAAATTATCACTGAATTGTCCTCTTTCACTCACTTCAATTTTGTGAGTTTTTGCTTCATGTATTCTGTGGCTCTGATGTTAGATGAAGTCACTCTAGTTTATCTGAGATGGTGCACTGCTTGCTTTCTCTTCATCGTCGGCTCTTTTTTTGCACCATTCTTGACCAATAACATTCAACATGATGCTGCTGTTCATCTTCACTCTGGGTTTTTCCATCCCATCCCTCCAAATCTGTCTATACTTGGCAAAGTGTAGCCCACATAATGGTCACCTTCTAAATTCTTACATACCTCCAACAACTAAACTAATAAGACCTTTGTGCACTGAGGTACAAAAAGGAAGCCAATAGCAATTTGCAAAAAAACAAAAAATTTAAGAGATGCTTAATTTTCTGACCAGAACCAAAATCACTGCTATACAGTCATGACATTTCTCAATTCCTTCAGGTTCTCATCACATGCTAAGGGGCTGAGAAGGTGTCCAGGCAGAGGAGAATCCGTTTAGTCTTGGGCTCTCTCCCCACTCCTATCCCAAGCAGGAAATTCCATCTGTTTTTTTACCTGAGCTGATACAGAAAAGTAAAGGGCAGCTTGGGCCCAACGAAAAGCATAAACTCGTAGAAGGTAAGAAGGAAATGACATCAGAACTGGTATGATCTATTTGAAACTATAGCAAACCCCAGGCTAATCAATCCAAATCTACTTGGATTAGGCCAACTAAGCCTTTTCAGTTACGGCTAAATTAACCTTAAGAAAAGCAAGAAATAGAAAAAGTTGCCCTCCTTAACGTGGCCAAATACTTCCGGACAATATTCATACAGCTGCCAGCTCGGGATTACACTTATCCTGAGGTATCTGACTCTCCTTAAAAGAACTCTGAAACATGCATCAAATCGACACTTTCTCAAAACTCTCAACAAGTAAGCAGCATCATTAGCACCAAGAACTATAGAGGTAAAAAAGGAACTCATTGTCAACAGTGCTTCTCTGTTAGGAAAAACTGTTCAACCTATACAAATAGAAGAAATGGCAACAACTTGCAATGCTGCCCTTTCACTTACATAAATCAAAGCTGACTTCATCATTCATATTACTCTATAAGTTTTCAAATACATACTTATACAACTTACATCAAATATTAAAAAACACAATTTGAATTTAAAAGAAATTTAGTGGTAACCCTTTAATATTTTTAATAGAACAAATTAATCATTCAGGTATAGATTCTACAAAATATAAAGTCATGAATATAAAAACATTATATTAAGAATCAAACTTGGAGTTGTACATAAAGTCTGGCGAAAATAAAAGTTGATATAACTTTGAAAGAGTAAAGAAAAAAACTATACTGTTAACTGTGAGAACATAAAAAAATTGTTTTGAAAACGAACAGAAGACACATTACAAGCTGGAAAGAAGGATTGCTCCATATCACAGTCAAAAGAGTGACAGTTGAAGTGTGTACATACATCTGCTCGACCTCCTCTCGCCTGCGTTTTTGCCAGCCTTCACGGCGTCCTTTCCCGTGTGCTGTAATTTTGGTTGATTCTGCTGATGGTCATGAGACAACTTGCCTCCACTCCTCCTGCCATTCACCACCATGTTCTTGGATTCTCCCAACCACTTCATACCCACAGACAGCCTGACCCAGGTGCATTTAGTCACTCTCTTCAAATAGCTTAGAGAATAATTTCAACGTTCTCTCCTAACAGAAACAAAACATGAAAAACAAAACAAAATGGGGAGGTAAATACATAAAAGACCATGCTACACAGACCCCCAAGAAAGACTCAAGAGTTTTAAAAGTAACTTAGCCATTACTGTTTCCACTCTTTAAAACTACCTTGGTTCCCCTCCACCCGTGTCACACTGAAGGTCTATGGTGGCCCCGGACCCAGAGGGGGACTCATTCTGCCTTGCTCACTGCTCGCTTCGAATAGCAACTGGTAACTAGTAAGCGCTCAGGAAATATTTATCCTTCAGTTACCAAAAAGAATCATCTTTGCTTCTTATCATCCTGATGTTTAGGTATAGCTCAATAACCTACCCAAATTACACACTTTAGTAACCTTCTCCTGAGTTGGTGAGTAAACTACCAGGAAGTTGTCTCTCATGCTCTGAGGAACTGAAGAAAAAGCATCTAAATTAAGCTTTGCCCACTTTTGTCCCATCTTTCTGTTGTTGTTGGTCTGAAGTCGGTATTCAAGGTATTTAATGAGCCAACACTCAAATATCAAAGTACTACTCATCATGAAATATCTGCCTTAGCGTTCCTTTACAATGGCAATGAAAACTGACATTACTAAATTTGCTAATATAGTGGGATACCCCACTATCTGAATTTTAATTAGCTGAATTTGGGATCAAAATGACTTGGATAGTGAGGGATGCTTGTAATTTATAAGGCCCTTTGGAGGCGAGGCTATGATAGGTTACCTTTGCTGGCAACGGGATGAGAAAGGATATCCATGACATCACCTCATTATGGAATTACGCTTTAGCACAACTAAGACTAAAAAGGTCCTGGAAAGTGCAAACATAGAACTTTAGAGCTAAAGGAACTTTAAGTATCTTGGTACAACTCCTTCCATTTGCAGACAGAACTGAGGGCAGAGAGACTGACGGAGCACACCCAGTGCCGCACAATCAGCCTGCAGCAGCATCAAGAGGAGAACCCAGCACTGCTGCCCACAGGTCTCTCAAAACACCAGGTAAGGGCTAATTTCCCTCACTTTCTTCAATCACACAGAAAAGTACATGTGATAAATTATTCCAAAGTACTTCCAGAAATGTATACCTGGAACTACCTGCAAAGATGGCCAACACAAATACAACATACTAAAACAGACCAAAGGTCAAGTAAAAATTACGTCACAGGAATTTTGTGTGAATTCACAGTGGAGTAAAATGTGTGTGTGAGCAACACGCTTAGGTAAAAAGGTGAAAAACAGCTGATTCAGGAGTTCCCGTTGTGGTTCAGTGGTTAACGAATCCAACTAGGAACCATGAGGTTGTGGGTTCGATCCCTGGCCTTGCTCAGTGGGTTAACAATCCTGCTTAGCCGTGAGCTGTGGTGTAGGTCGCAGATGTGGCTCGGATCCTGCGTTGCTGTGGCTGTGGTGAAGGCTGGCAGCTATAGCTCTGACTAGACCCTAGCCTGGGAACCTCCATATGCCGCGGGTGCGGCCCTAAAAAGCAAAAAAATAATAATAATAATAACTTTTATCATGCCTATCTTTTGATTCTTCTTGTAAGCTTCACTATCCAGAAAAAAGCTGCTGCTTAAATACTAGGAAAGGGTGAGTAAAATATTGATACATCGGTTATAAACCAAAAATTTTTCAATTAGTACATTTTATCAAATTAAACAGAAGGTCTCCTACTGATGATCAAATATATTTATATTTAAAAGAAAAGGCACAGAACTCAAGAGCAGTAGAATTTTGATGTTCATAAAGGCAATGAAAGCTTGGGAAAAAGGCAACGCCCAGCTGACACGCTTACTTCCTTGGCTGCTGCCTAGAAAACGGTGACCTTTTTGTCTGGCTAATTCCTTCACGTTCCACAAGTCCTCCCTGACCCTCACTACCAAAGCCAGGTGGACACCCCTACCGAAAAACGGGGTAAAAGCCTTTGCGTCGCCGTACAGTGAAGGCCTGCCGGCCTCCTTGATGGCTGGGAGCTCCTAAGGTCAAGAACTTCCTTTTCTTTTTTCTAGCACAGTACGAAGACCAAGAGAACTCAACTAATGAAAGAATAAATAAATTAAGTTGTGGTCTAAACTAACGAACAGAAATTTCCACTTCTGTGTTTTCTTAAACTATGAATTATAACCTGACCTTTTCAAATTCTTTTCTTCAGAGTTCCCATCGTGGCGCAGTGGTTAACGAATCTGACCAGGAACCATGAGGTTGCGGGTTTGATCCCTGGACTTGCTCAGTGGGTTGACGATCCGGCACTGCCGTGAGCTGTGGTGTAGGTTGCAGATGCAGCTCGGATCCCACGTTGCTGTGGCTGTGGTGTAGGCTGGCAGCTGTAGCTCCGATTAGGCCCCTAGCCTGGGAACCTCCACATGCAGCAGGTGTGGCCCTAGAAAAAGGCAGAAAGACAAAAAAAAAAAAAAAAAAAACAGAAAACCTGGGAGGTGGTCCAGCGACCTGCTGTAAAAAGCCCCCCAGGTGGTTCTGATGCTCAAACCGTCGTTCTGAGTTACTTATTCACTGACCATCTGTTAGGGTAAAGAGCTGATGCCAAAATTTTAAGAATATTACGGAATAAAAAATTTTAACTTGAGGAAATCATACCTATTAACCTAATTCAACCTGATTTTTTTTCTTTTTCCTTTTTCCTTTTTGGTTGCCCCCTGGCATATGGAGTTCCCGGGCCAGGGATCAGAACCGAACCGCAGTTGTGACTAAGCTGCATTTGCGGCAACGCTGGATCCTTAACCCACTGTGACAGGCTGGGGATCAAACTCGAGTCCTAGGGCTCCCAAGACACCGCAGATCCTGTTGTGCCACAGCAGGATCTCCTATCAACCTAGTTTTTTTCTGGAGAAGTTCACCAGTAAATCATTTTAGCAGTACCACTCTAGTTGAGTTCACGGAACAGAGCCTGAGAGCCACTCTAACTTACACATAATTTCAATTAACTGAGGGTTAATGATCCAAATTGGAGCAAATTCATAACCTTGGCTTTGCACCCGCGGCATGTGGAAGCTCCCAGGCTTGGGGTCGAATCAGAGCTATAGAGGCTGGTCACAGCCCCAGCAACTGGGGGGTGGGGGGTGGGGGTGGTTTCGAGCTGTGTCTGCAACCTACACCACAGCCCACAGTAATGCCAAATCTCCAACCCACTGAGCAAGGCCAGGAATCGAACTGGCACTCTCATGGATTCTAGTCAGACTCGTTTCCGCTGAGCCATGAAGAGAACTTTTTTTTTCCTTTTTTTAACTGATAGTATTTTGTTTGGATTTCAGGTACCTTAGTCTAACAGGCACCCTTGTCAATCACAGAACGCGACTCAACTGCACTAGCATGGACACACCGCATGTGCTTCTGCATACATTCCAGCAGAGGCGCCAGTACTTGCCACTCATCCAGAAAACAGCAGCTTTTAAGGCAAAAAGACTTAGCTCACAAATGAACACTCTGTAAAAGCAGTTCCAGTAAAGCTATCAGAAATAGAGCTGTTCATAAAGTTATAAACTTTAGCTCAAAATGAAGATATACTCTACTAATTACCAGGTCCTGGCTTCGTGAGTGCAGAATCTATTCTTACTAGCACGATCATTCCCTTAAAACTATGAGATGGGGCAGACACACGTGCAAGATGGAGATGGAATTTTAAAAGCTAATACAAGCGGATATTTCAGGAGAAAGGAGCTGAAGACACCACGTAGCCCCCAAAGAGGTACCCCTCCCAACAGAGCCAGGGAGCAGTAAGTCTAACGCACGTGGAGATACCACCATGGTCTTGAGGCTTGGTTGACAGTATCTGAGCTAACTGGCCACCGACTATATTCAGATGTTAAAATTATTTCAAAGTTATCCCAAAATTGGCTGGAAAAAAATATTCAAGAAAGGAATACTGGCTATTCCTTTTAGCTTTTTGTTTGTTTTAGGGCCACACCTGCAGCATATGTTCCCAGGCTAGGAGTCAAATCAGAGCTGCAGCTGCTAGTCTACACCACAGCTCACGACAACACTGGATCCTTAACTCACTGAGCGAGGGGAGGCATAGAACCCACGTCTTCATAGATACTAGTCAGGTTTGTTATTGCTGAGCCACAATGGAAGCTCCCCTGGCTACTCTTTTTTTGGCCACGCCTGTAGCATATGGAAATTCTGGGGCCAGGGATCAAATGTGAGCCAACACCAGACCCTTAACCACCAGGCCACCAGGGAACTCCACTGGCTACCCCTTAAATGGTATAGCAGCTACAAATCTTTCTCTGTTCCGATTTCCCAATACAAAAATATCATGAAAATCATAAGACACCTATATCCCAGATACTCTTCCAGGCAGTGAAGACAGAGCAAAGAATAAACATGGTCTCTGTCCTCATTTGTGCTTACATCCTCATGAAGAAAGCTCTGGGTAACAACAAATTAACAAAGAAATGCCAGCACCATGGAGAAAATAAAGCAGCTCCTAAGTTCAGTTGGAGCCAGGGCACGGGAGCGGGGCACCATGAAAAGGCCAGTACAAAGCAGCTGGGGTGTCTGAGGACCAGCACAGAGCCCAGTGAGGCTGGCCAGAGTTAAGGGGGTGAGAGGGCAGGACGGGGGCTAGAAGGCTCCTACAAGAAACGCCACCAACAGAGGGCCCCCAAGACCCTGCTGAGGCTCGGCACAACTCTGAGTGAGACAGAAAGCAGGGGAGTGACAGGAGTTAAGTCCTAAGGCCTGTGTTAGCTGCTTGTTACACGGAGAAGAGTTCACAAATGAATGCTTTTGAAAAAGAGGTTCTAATAAAGTGACTAAATTTGGCGGCATGAGGGAGAAAGCCCAGTTAAAAGACACAGCAACAGAGGAGAGGGGAAATCCTGGCGGTGTGCAGCAGAGGTGCCGAGAAGTGGCTGGCCTGGGGATCCTACCTGAAGGTTTTGCTAATAGACGGGATCGGCAGACCGTGTGAAGCAAAGAGGACTCAGATATGCTTCCCAGCGGAAGAACGGAATCAGGAGCTGGGGAGGTAATAAGCACTACAGGAGAACCAGGTCTGGGCAGGGCTTCGGCTGGAGTTGGTTGGGGGCTGTCTGAGCAGCCCATTAGAGACCAAGCGGAGATGCTGAGGCAGCTGGATACTGTCCGAGCTGGCTGTATAAACTTGGGAGTCAGGGCACAAATGGGATTTCAAGCCAGGTGGCAAGATGAAATCACCAGGGAGTGAGTATAGATGAAAGAAGCCTAAGGGTTGAGCAGGCACCCAAATATTTAGAGATCAAGACGAAGAAAGCAGCTAAGGACACTGAAAAGAGCAACTAGTGAGGGAGGAAGTGAAGCACATCAGGAACCAGTGCTCCAGGAAGGAGGGACCAACCTGGGCACAGGCTGCAGTGCTCACGAGGCAAATGTGAGTCGAAACTCAGTGACATGTGGGCCACTGACAATCTGTGAGCTCTCTCAGAAAAGGACTGAGACCTTCTGAAACGGACATAATGGCTCGAAACACGGCCTCATGGAAAAAGGACCAGACAGCAGAAGGGAATACAAGGAATAAAGAGTAGAGTCCTAAGTTCTTGTCATTTCTTTCAAATAAGAGGGGAAAAAAAAAAGAGGGCAAATTCCAGGTACCAAAAAAGGCATGTAAAATTCAGAGGGTGGGAGATGGTAGGAAGAGGTTAATTTGAGACCAACATGCCTTGACAGAGTTTATAAGGATCTTTGTTTAAACCAATAGAGTAATGAGTTCTCTGGACTGGAGGAATAAAGATCACCCAAGCATGGTGACAGACGGAATTCCTAAGGGTTCTGTGCAAGGCTCTGCCCCCTCTATTTTCATTAGTGTTCACAAAAATGACACAGTTGGGCTCTAAGGAAACACAATCATTGACTATGCTTTAGGGTGGGCACACCTGACACTAAGATCAACAGGAAAATGACTGGGAGGGTGGAATAACCTATACACAATACTGTATAAAATAGATGATTAACGAGAACCTACTATATAGCACAGGAAAATCTCAATAGCTTGTAATAACCTACATGGGGAAAAAAAATGGATATATTTATATATATGACTGATTTACTTTGCTGTACACCTAAAACTAATACAACACTGTAAGTCAACTACCTCCAATGAAAATTTAAAAAATAAAACCAACAGGAAAGGTTTCACGTGACCAATATGTAAGGGAAGAGGCCTGTACTTCAGATTCTAGTACCAATGTAAACAAAAGGTCACACAGTTTATGGTAATACAAAACGTACTAGGTAACTGCTAAAATAAGAGCTGCCTCTAAAGAATTCCAGGGAGTTATATCTAAAGAGGAAACGTCTAATCATATCTTAATAACCACAAAGGGGTGCGTGCGGGCGGACACACACACACACACACACACACACCCATCACACATTCCAAATCAGCAACAGCAATGGCTTTCTTTAAAGGAATGGAATTAACATCGAAACAGGTTTTTTTTTCCCAAAATGTTTACAAATGAACCCATTTATTTATAACTGGAAAAAACCAAACACTCCTCCCCCAAATGCCTGAAAAAGTTTCTAAAGAAAGCACAGAGCTGTTTCATAGAAAATGTGTCTGGTTTATGTAAAGTGCCTGCTCTGTTCCCAGTGATGGACCCTCAACAAATGTCAAACCCTTCCAGCCTCCTGGAACCTTTATGGGTGCACAAGGGTCATGAACTACTTAGAGACTTTTGGGCTCAGCTGCTCATTTCCACTCTGAGAACTCTTGTTTCAATTATTTTTTACTTAAAGCTTTTGGACAGGAATTTTGTTATTGTTGATCAGCCTAACACAAATCAAGATTTTAAGAAGTCTGCCAGAAAAAAGAAAACCTTGATTCTGAAAGACTATCAAGAATTTTAACATAATTCCTGTGACACCCCCAAGAACTTTCTAACCAGTTTACAGGTTGAATTTGTTTGCAGACAATCTTAGATTATCCTGACAACAAAACAATCCCCAAGTGGCTGAAAAGGAAAGGTAACACATATTTTTAAAAAGCAGGCTCTAACTTGCTAGAGGACTTTTGAAAATCTTTATTGAGAAAAAACAGAACAAACATTTTCAAGTGATTCAGTTACAATTTGCTAAGAAAACAATCCAATACACCAGTTAGTCTTATCTTAGGAAAAAGTGATTACAAGCAATTTTCTGTTACATGGTATATTCGTCAAAAGATTCAAACTTTTCAAAATGAGCAAATGTTACTTTTGTAATAAAAATTTTAAAGATGTATATATAAAGGAAAATAAAACAGATTTCACAAAAATCCTTCGGCATCATCCATATTGTAAATGAAAGCCAATTTCTAAAACTTTATTTTTATTTTCTGTCTTTTTTTTTGCCTTTATGTAAAGCCGCACCCACGGCATATGGAGGTTCCCAGGATAGGGGTCGAATCGGAGCTGTAGCTGCCGGCCTTCGCCACAGGCACAGCCACGCGGGATCCGAGCCGCGTCTGCAACCTTCACCACAGCTCACGGCAACGCCGGATCCTTAACCCACTGAGCAAGGCCAGGGATCGGACCCACAACCTCATGGTTCCTAGTCGGATTCATTAACCACTGAGCCACGAAGGGAACTCCCAAATTTCTAAAACTTTAAATACAGCAATTCAAAAACAGACTTCTAGGCTGATGGGAAGTGAAAAAATGTCACTGATATACTTCCACAAGTTTTTGATGCCTTTGCTTGTGGACTCTGATGCTCACATGTCACATTCCCAGACGCCCAGGAGTTTTATATTTAAAATAAGCACAAGGAAGATAAACACAAATAAAGAGCATAGAAATGAATGAAAGCACTGTCCAAAGAGGAAACAACACACACACTCCCCGAAAGGACAAAGGAGCCCAGAGCGGACCCGAAACAAGAGGAGACTACTCAGACTGCTCTGGTTCCAACAACCCCTCTAGCTGGTGAAAAACCCATTTCCCCTTCTAGGACCTCGTGTGAAAATTACATGCAAGAGCAAAAATACAAAGTATTCTGAAATAGTTAAGGACTACCGTTAGCAGAAACTCCCTCACCAGTGCCTGCAATGCCCTGCGTGACCCAGCCCTGCCTGTCTCTCCTGGGGATCCAGCGAATACCCCAGACACAGCCTAGGCCCCTTGCCAGCACTGGGCCTTCACTCCCGAGGCACTGCCAGCCTGCCTCCCAGCCCTCCATTCACAGACTGCCTTGAGAAAGGCTTTAACACTTCTCCTTCGTGGTGCTTATTACAACGGTCCCCACTTCATGCAATTTCTTGAGGACACTTGCCTTCCCCACCACAGCACAAACTAGCTACGGTGTGCTCTCCAATCACTGGAAACCAGTACAAGGCCCAACAGAGCACAGCTCCACTCATGTCACAGCCCCCCTTCTAGTCTAAAGCTAACTGTTACCCATTGGTCCTTTCCCTCAAATCTAAAGTTACAGAAGGGCTCTACAACATGGCTTTACCAATGGCTATAGCCAAGCTTCTGCGGAATCCTACAGTAAGCATTCACACGACGAGACCAACTAAAGAAGTCTGCACAGCTATCACAAGTATTTGTGATCACTGCCCCATCGAAATATTTGAATGCAGTTTGACGGAGTAATTTCACAGGTGCCAGTCTGTGAAATGAATTAATTCACGATCACATCTTTAAACTTAAAACTTGCTCCTATAAATACCTTCAGAAAAATAAATCTCACTTGAGAATTCAGCTGATCTGTCAGAGCTCAACTAGTGCTGGTGCTACTAAACAAAGCTGGGGGAGGGGGGTGTCTTTTCCTGAATTCAGCATTAGCTCTAAGATTGGGCTGCCACGCAAACTTAGCACTAATCAGGTATCCAGCACCAAACTCCAGAGCAAAGAACCGGTCTTCATATTGGTAAAATAATTCCTAATGACATGCTATTGTATCATCTCTGCTTTCCTTTTCCAGCTTCTGTAGAGTCAAACTTGTATGCATTTTGCTTCAGCCAATTCAACAGCTTTCTCAGGCAGCCTCAGGTGGCAAAGCCCCTCTCAGATCAGCAAGAGGACAGCGCCTGGTGAGAGCAGTTTCCCGTCAAAGCATAACAGCACTCCGCCTACCCCCTTTCGGAATAAAATGATGGCTGGAGATGTCACTAATCTTGCCAAACTGGTTGCCACCAACTTCTCTAAAGGAGGCTGTAGGGGGCTGGAAAATGGTTCCCAAAGACTTCAAGTCTTAATCTGGAACCTGTGAACGTTAAGTTTATAAGGAAAAGGGTCTTGATGTGATTAAACTGCGGATTTTGAGATGAAAGAGATTATTTGGGTGGGTCCTAAATGTCGTCACAAGGGCCCTTATGAGAGAGAGGCAGAGGGAGATGTGACACCACACTCTTGAGAAGAGACTGGAGTGATGGGGCCACAGGAAAAGGAATGCCCCAGTCAGCAGAAACTGGAAGAGGCAAAGAACAATTCTCTCCTAGAGCCTCTGGAGGGAGCCCTACTCCCACCTTGATGTTTGTCCAGTGAAACTGATGGTGACCTTCTGGGAGCTAGAACTGTGAGAGACTATACGCCTGCTGTGTTATGACACCAAGTTTGTGGTAATCTGTTACAGCAGCCACCAGAAACTAATATAGGGACCATGAAAAAGTAAACCAAAGTAAAAATGCTTCCTAGTTAGACTCCAGAAATAAAGTTCCAACATGTCACAGGAAGAGATTTTAAGCACCTTTTAAAAGCTGTTTTAGGAGTTCCCATTGTGGCTCAGTGGTTAACGAATCTGACTAGAAACCATGAGGTTGCGGGTTCAATCCCTGGCCTGCTTAGTGGGTTAAGGATCCGGCGTTGCTGTGAGCTGTGTGTAGGCCGGCGGCTACAGCTCCGATTAGACGATTAGACCCCAAGCCTGGGAACCTTCATATGCCACAAGTATGGCCCTAAAAAAGTCAAAAAGACCAAAAAAAAAGTTGTTCTAAATACACTTAAAAAAAAAGTCATTTCCCCCTTCAAATGCACATATGAAGCATGCCTACAGAGGGAGCTATGCGGATCCTGAAGACAAAGCTGCGGTCTCGGCTACCTAACAATTTAGGCACTGTGCTTCAGCCCAGTTAGCCAAGACCTTCCTTAGAAGTATGATATTGAACACTTTCATATTTATATATCAGCTCATAATAAAAAAATAAAAACTTAGAATTTTTCATTTAGCAGACCATTTATTTTATTTTTTGTCTTTCTCTTTTTTTTTTTTTTTTTTTTTTGCTTTTTAGGGCTGCAGCCGAAACATATGGAGGTTCCCAGGCTAGGGGTCCAATCAGAGCTACAGCTGCCAGCCTACACCACAGCCACAGCAATGCAGGATCTGAGCTACATCTGCGAACTACACCACAGCTCACAGCAACACCAGATCCTTAACCCACTGAGCCAGGCCAGGGACTGAACCCGCAACCTCATGGTTCCTAGTCGGAATAATTTCCACTGTGCCACAGCACGAACTCCCTGGTCTTTCTCTCTTTTTAGGGCTGCACCCGCGGCATATGGAGGTTCCCAGGCTAGGGGTCCAATCAGAGCTGTAGCCGCCAGCCTATGCCACAGCCACGCAGGATCCGAGCTGCACCTGCAACCTACACCACAGCTCACAGCAACGTTGGATCCTTAACCCACTGAGTGCGGCCAGAGATCGAACCTGCGACCTCATGGATGCAAGTCAGTTTTTTAAACAGCAAAATAGCCACCAGTGGTAAGTCTATTATCAGATATTTACAACACTTACACTTACTTATGCAGCCACTGATCTACAACTGAGTATGTAATCAACTCATTACAGAAAATATTGCTTAATAATTCCTTTTTTTTTTTTTCCGGTCTTTCTAGGGCCTCACCCATGGCATATGCCGGTTCCTAGGCTAGGGGTTGAATTGGAGCTGCAGCCGCTGGCCTATGCCACAGCCACAGCAATGCAGGATCTGAGCCGCATTTGCGGCCTATACCACAGCTCACAGCAACGCCAGATTCTTAACCCACTAAGTGAAGACAGGGATCGAACCTGCATCCTCATGGATAATACACAGAAAGGTTTCTGCTCAGAACTTCAATAGTTCCTTATTTATGTACACCATATGTATCACAACAAAGGATTTTATCTAAGAAAGACTCGTGTCTCCAATGGTCTCAGTAGGTATTTCCAAAACAAACGTTTTCAGTTGATGTGGCTGTTAAGAGAAATTCTGCCCCCTAAAGTCCCCCCCAAAACCTGCTTCCCCCATCTTTCCATATTTGATCCATCTGCTTACCTAGTGCCTATAAACAAAATCAAGGATGCTTCCTTTGTCACCGTATTTTCTGAGACCCAAACAGCATGTTACTTTTCTACAAACAGATGCCACCTAGTGTCAAGAGTCTCTAAGTACAACCCCCAGTTTCTTAAGCTCTGAGGTTCAGCAGAACAAAGAATAATGAATTCTTACTGGGCAAAGAGAAGGGTGAGGACAAACTTCCAAAAGGTGATTCTTGGGCTGGGTCTGAAAGGCCAAGACTGAGCCTGCCAGGTGGCCGTCAGTGCAGGAGGCAGCACACACAGTGGTTCCGGGCGTGGCTCAGGATAGAGTCACGGTGTCCGGTCCACCTGGGCTCCATTCCACGCTCTCCAGCATGTGACCGTGGACAAGCCATTTCAGCTTGCTAATGCCTCATCGGTAAAATGAAAAGAGGTTTGGTACAAGAGTTAAATGAGCAGAAATTGCTAACACAATAAAGGTCTCCAACTGTCTCCTCTTTTCACATAACTAAGGAAGAAACCAAGGCCAGACTTGTTGATGTATTATTCACAAAACTTTAAACAATCAAGGAGAAATTTCTCCTCCTACCATACCTCCCAAAAGGGGAAAAAAAAAAATCACCTCATCCATTAAAGAAAAAAAGCACAAATTTTCAAGAGAATTAAAAAGGATGGGGGTGCTAATTTATGATATGGGGTTAAGATCAGCTTCTGCTCTTCCTACTGCTCCTGAAAATAAGGAATGTGCCCTCTGGTAAGAATGTATAATTAAAAATCATACTGAACTACACCTCACGTTTCAACAGAGGGACTACAGATTTTGTTACAGTGGCACATACCCCTTAAATATGGGTATGTTCTGATAAAATATTTTTCTGAGATAAAATATTTTTCTCACTATAACTCTGTCTGTTAAAACTATAATAGCTCCCCCATTCATTTACTGATTCCTATATTAATTTTATCATTTAATTCTCACACCCTGTAAAGTGGGCACTTTTTGTTGCTGTTGTTACAAAGATGAAAGATTGGAGAATTTGCTCAACTGTACTTAAAAAGGATCCCACTAGTGGAAAAGCACATGACTGAAGGCAGAGACCAGTTAAAAAATTACATGCAACGAAGAGCAGCAGTCAGTGGATGGGAAGAGAGAGAAAGGTCTAGTGTTTCAAACACCAGCTTGGCAAGACTCAGTAACATCAGCTCTAAGTGTTGAGGCCAGAAAGGATTCAGGCTGACAGGAATTTCTAGCTGGGGCAGACGTTTTTGCGCAGACTGCAAGGGCACCATTAAGTGAGTTAGGGACTGCAGAAGGAACACCTCTGCAGGGAAGATGAGAAAGTTGGGATTTGCTAAATTTGAGAAGCGGGCACTACCCAGGCCAAGCTGTCATAAGATGTTCAAACCCAGGAGAGAAGTGGGGCTGTGAAGAGAGTAGCATTAACAGAGGAGGTCACAGCTCACCAAGCATTTCACAGAACTCCAGAGCAGAAGGTCCTAGATTACAAGAAACTTGCCAGCCCAAAGTAATTCATTTCTTCTGACAATGTTACCAATACACGAAACCCATTTTTTTTTCCCCGCACTTTATCATGGGCAGCTAAATGAAAGGAAAAGATGAGAGAAGTGAGAAGGAAATAAGCAAGAGGCGTCGTGAGAGACAGGCCTTGCAAAGGGGCTTCCCCAAGGAGAGTGTCTGGGCACACGTGCCGCTCAGTGCCTGGTGCAGGGTCAGCGCACGGCTAACTAAGGTCTGCTCAAGACGTGAGTGGAGAACTCCAGGTCGCAGGGATGACCGGGCGGTCCCGGGACTGACAGAGAGACCACCCTCATAGTCTCTGCGGACCACTTCACACTCGTGCACTTACTATGATCCAAGAAATGTGCTAAGAAGTTCACATAAATCACATCATTTACTCTCATCCCAGTCCCTTAACAATATCCTAAAAGTATTCATTACAACATTATACAACATAATTTGTATAATGAAAACATTACATATAAGTAATAACATACACAATAGTACTCTTATCACCCACATTTCATGAGAGGACGTCTTAGAGAATTAGAAAAAAAATTAGCCAAGGTCGGGCTAAAAGACTGTCCATTCTTTTTTTTTTTTTGTCTTTTTGCCTTATCTAGGGCCGCACCCGCAGCATATGGAGGTTCCCAGGCTAGGGGTCTAACAGGAGCTGCAGCCGCCAGCCTTCGCCACAGCAACGTGGGATCCGAGCCAGGTCTGCAACCTACACCACAGCTCACGGCAATGCCGGATCCTTAACCCACTGAGCGAGGCCAGGGATTGAATCCGCAACCTCAAGGTTCCTAATTGGATTCGTTAACCACTGAGCCACGACGGGAACTCCAAGACTGTCCATTCTTGACACCATATAAGAAAGCAATACAATCCGACTCAAGTGAAGTTTTAAACACTTTGTCCTATACCTGAAGAGTAAGACTCTAGAAGAAAAGAGACATGGTTGTGGAGTTCCTTTGTGGAGAAGCTGGTTAAAGATCCAGCAGTCTTAATTACTGCAGCAGTTCGGGTCACTGCTGTGGCACAGGTTCAATCCCTGATCCAGGATCTTCCACGGGCCGTGCATGCAGCCAAAAAAAAAAAAAAAAAGATGTGGTTGTGATTTCATGGTGCTCAGAATACAGTGTGGGAAGAGAGACAATCCAATTAGTATGAAATAGTGAAGTCTGGTAAAAGCTATAAAGGAAACAAATAGGATGTTAGGAGAGAGAATAATGCGGGAACAATCTTTAGATTGGATAATCAAGGGAAATAAATCAAAAGTGTAAAGAGAGAAACAATCACCTTTTTTTTTTTTGGTAAAAAAAACACTGCTAGTGTCCATTTACATCCACCAAACAAGTATTTTCTGAGGCAACTGGCTTTGTTTAAATCCTCTTGTGAATGTGGTCTGGTTTGTTTCTTTTTTAAGGGGGAGAAGCAGGTTTCTATATGGTCTCTCCAGCCCCACACTCTACCAGCTTACTGGCTGAAGGATCGGGGCCCCCTTCACTCTTCAGCTGGGGAGGAAAATCCATCTTCCTAAGAGGAGTTTGGTTTTGTTGCTAAAAATATATACTGCTCCACATCACGCAACCTACTTATGTTTTTGAAAATAAAAACACTCCTCAGAGATCATTAAACCTTATTATACAAACATGGGTGGCTCAGTGGTTAATGAACCCGATATAACCCATGAGGATGTGGGTTCAATCCCTGGCCTTGCTCAGTGGGTTAAGGATCCGGCATTGCCATGAGCGGTGGTGTAGGTCAGTCATGGCTCAGATCTGCTGTGGCTGGGGCTGTGGCTGGGGCAGGCAGCTGTAGCTCCGATTCAATCCCTAGCCTGGGAACTTCCATACGCAGCAGGTGTGGCCCTAAAAAGCAAAACAAACAAACAAAAACAGACAGAAAAAATGAATTTGACCTACAGTCAACTCAAGCCAACATTTATCAAGAACCTCCCGGGAGCCACTGGGCACTGTTCATGGTGCTGGAATACGGCTTGAGTCCAGGGAACACTAGAGGGCGCATGAGAATTTCAGCTTTCTGGAAGATCTGCTCAGGGCTAAGGGGAGGGGGGCTTGCAAAACCTAAGGGGCGCATGTGAAAACCACCGATGAACAGAGTAGAAGAGTGGATGCAAAAAAGGAATCAGAACGACCCTTTCCTGAGAGGACTTTTGCCTTAGACTTGAGAGGCGGTCACAGCGCTTCTATGAGACCTACCAACCAGGGACAGTTAGAGTCTGCTTCACCCTGCAACATGTGACTGAGCATTCACCAACCTTGCAACCCTATGTGGCAGATGAGACAGGTATCATCACCACAAATGAGATGGGAAAGCTCAGAAATGAAACTGCCTTCCTGACGCCAAACTCCTTTTAAGTGGTAAGGCTGGGTCTAAAACCCTAGCATTTAGGGCTAAGTCTGGGGTTTACTCCAGTTCTTGAGCTACGCATGCATCACCCATAAACGGGGTGGCCTACCATTCGGGAATGTTCCCTAGCTCCATTTACTCTCTTCATTTTTTGGGGGTGGGGTGGGGGGTGGCCTGCAGCCACAGCACATGGATGTTCTCAGACTAGGGTCAAATAGGAGCTACAGCTACCGGCCTACATCACAGCCACAGCCACACCAGATCCGAGCCATGTCTGCAACCTATGCCCCAACTTGTGGCAACGCTGGATACTTAACCCACCGAACGAGGCCAGGGATTGAACCCACGTCCTCATGGAGACTAGCAGGTTTTGTTACTGCTGAGCCACAATGGGAACTCCATTTACTCTCTTCTTTGTGAGCTATTGTAATACAGAAAATGACATTTTGCAGAAATACAACTGACAAGTAGGAACTACAGGGTATAGGAGCCACACAGACCTTAAGAATCAAGCTCTAGAGACACTGGTCTCCAAATTCCAAAACCCAAATGATTGTAAATGGTTCCAATTTAAATGTTTTTTAGAAATTTAATAACATTTTTTAAAAAGGAGAAAAGATTACGTGGAATATAAAGACGAATCATGTAAACCAACTGGAGAGGTGGCAAAACCTGATTAAGTTAGCTCTTAGAAGCAAGGAAATGGATGGCAATTAAGTGTAAAAGTATAATTTAGAATTGGAGAGGCTCTTAGAGCCTAGTGTTTAGGTATCTGGCAGATGAAGACACTGAGGCTTGGCCCTCCAAGTGTTATATGAATACGGAGCTGACTGGAGCACAGGTACTGATTCTTACTCCAGCAGTCCTTCACCTAGCCCCAGAATTACATGCACGGTCATAATTATACACCACTCTAGAAGGCTGTGCGCTGCTTGAGTCTGTCTCACACAGATATCGCCAGCCCCAAAGGTGGCTGACAGACATGGGAGCCAGAGGCAGTGAGTGACCAAAGTGACCAGTGGTCCCAGGAACCCTTTAGCCCAATGGAAGAAAGGCCATGAAAGAAACCATAATTTAGAGCATCAATGACTATGGAAATCAGTGACTTTTTTCCCTTTTGTTAGACTATCCCAGCATTAATGTAAATGGTTCTGGTCCCATCATCAACTATATAAAGATAGTATATTCACTCTAACTTACTAACTCCGAGCAACTGGGGGGGGGTGTCAAAGGAAAAGTGTTGTTTCGTTTTGTTTTTCTAAGCTAGACGTTTACGTGGATTTACAAAACAAGGTGACGAGTCTTTCTCGCACAGATGGATTCTCTCTATACCACGCCTTTAAAATAGGTAAAACCCTGTAATGCATGTAAAATAAGATGTGTGTGACTAAAATTTGGCAACTCATATGTTGGATAAAACAAGATATATCTGTAAGTGAAAAGTGCTTTCTGTAGCCTGACTAGGACAGAGAGAAACTCTAATCACATTGTAGATAAGCACAGGGCTAGATATTGGTTAGGCATGACCTTTCCTCTCAGCCAATACTTTTAATCTTCTAGAAAACACCAAATTATGGAGAAGAAAAGGAATTATAGTAAGAACTAAAGAAAAACACATTTGTAGAGGTTTTTTTTGGGGGGGGAGGGTGCCAGCATGTACTGCTGATAGAATTTAAAGAAAGCTGTGAAGCTTTCCCCAGCGCCATGGTATTCCCTATTTGTTTGCCAGGACTCTTCAACTGAACTCAGTCATTAGAAATGTAGGGTCAATTCACATTTCATACTTCAGAGCTTCAAATAAAATGTTTGAAGATTTCAAACTTGACAGTGTATCGGAGAAAGAAATTACTTTCCAAATCACTGTACTCTAATGGTTAGAGATCTCTAATGCTTGCAGTTCCAAGTGCACTGGGAGTTCCTGACATGGCACAACAGGATCAGCAGTGTTCCTGCAGCACCAAAACACATGTAGGACCCCCTGCCTGGCACAGAGGGTTTAAAGATCCCACCTTGCTGAAGCTGCAGCACAGGTTAAAACTGCGGCTCAGGATCTGATCCCTGGCCTGGGAATTCCATACGCCGTGGGGCGGCCAAAAATAAAAAGTAAGTAAATAAAGGACATTGGCTAGTTTCACCTTGTAGCAAATTTCTTTTGTAATAAATTTATTGCAATTAAAGCCATTTCTAGAGTTCCCTGGTAGCTCAGTGGGTTAAGATCTGACATTGCCACTGCATCGCTGCTGTGGTTTGGGTTTGATCCCTGGCCCGGGAACTTCCACATGCTGTGGACACGGTCCCTGAAAAACCCCAATTTCCTACACCAAGAAATGTCAACAGAATACATTCCCCCCCACACAATAAAAATTAACTAAAAATCAGGCTAAAATTAAGTTACACTTTACACATAAAACTTATCTACTGCATAGAGGTCTGAGATGTAACTATCCACACTCTCTTCCTGCACTTAGCCATCTAGGGAACCAACAACATGTCAGACTCAAGCAAAGGCCTAACGCTGTGCAGGAAGATCAACAATTAAGAGTGTTTTAGGGCTGACACAGTCCTTTAACTCTTGCCCTTGAAGGAGAAGGACTTTGTGAGTGGAGAGGAGGTAAAACTCCCATCTCGCGGGGAGGAACATAAAATAACAGACTCCATGTCATTCATCTGAAAAGATCCGCTCTCATAAGCCATGCAAAGGGCATTCACGTGGACAGGGAGCTGTTCAAGTGCTACACACGCAAATGACTCTGCAACATGACCAGACCACACACTCATGTCCTACAGGCCCAAAAACTGATACTCAAAGAGAATTCAGATTCAATCCCAGATATTTATGACCCAAAAGAATATATATAAACATGACTCACCCACAAAACTCTAAACTCAACAACACAAACAACCCGCTACCACCTCCTTCACGTGCATATTCGGCTCTGCCCCATCCCCACCCCCGTGATGGCCCGGGTATGCGGTTCCGATCTAAGTACATTAGCACTTTAATGTATAGGAGAAGACAAATGAAAACATAAGCAAGAGAGCACCTGGAAATGTTTGGTTTCAAAGTTTATGCGGAAAAAATTAAGCTCCACTCTCCTCTCCTCTTGAAAAGTATCCCTACTATTTCTCTCACTCTCAAACTAAGTTGTTTTGTTAATGACAACGATTTTTTTAAACAGAATGAGCATATTTTGAAAACCTACATATAAATCATTAAGCTCCATAACTTGGAAATTAATAAATTAACACTTCCTCAAGTGCCTACTGAGCACCTATTCTGTACGTGCTCTGAGCAACGGAGAGAACAAGCTCACCAGAAAGCTGAGGGGATGGGCCGGTAACCCACCAAGTAAAGCACAAGGCAACAGTTACCGCGGAACAGGAGGAAGGGTCCGGCCCTGCGTCTGCCTAAGCGGCTGGCAGGTGCGCAAGTGCCACTCCTTTCTGAGGAGTGTCTGGGGAGGGGGTGTAGGAAGGCTGGGCAGGATGCGATTGAAAGGCACCAGGCCTGGGAAACTAGTGAGGCTAGAGCTTGGGAAAGGAAAAGCAGAGTGTGGAGAGATTAAAAACGGAAAAATGGGCCCGAGTGTCCACCGAAGCTGGCATTAAGACGTTTGTGGACTTTAATCTTGGAATTCAGAGAGCCCCCACAGTGACAGGGCCACACCTACGATGGAAATTGCTAAACATTGCGCCCGAAAACATACTTGTGTCTATAGTAACTCTTCAAGTAAGTTTCCCAATGTGGACAAATTATCTGTAACTATTTCAGGCAAAAAGGATTTCCTCCTGCCTTTTCAAAACATTTAGACTTTTCCTACTAATCATCAACAGTCACAGACGGGCTTGTTCTTACTATTAAAGAATAAAAGAAAAAAGGTTCAGCTGGCAACCGTTTCCTCTGATGGTCTACACAGCAGTCTCCGGACCTACACAGCCACGTTTAACTATGCTTCAGGTCAAAACACATTAAATCTAAAAAGGTCCTGGTGAAAAGCATCACAATCGCAACCAATCCATTCTTCTACTATTCTAGATAAGACTTCCCCGTCCGGAGTGAATTTCGATGGACAAGCCGCAAAGAACACAGGTTCGCCTCCTTGGCACTCTCATTAGAGTTTCCCCACTCGATGGATGGGAAGTAAGAGCGCCAAAGCGGGGTAAATGAACCCGAGAAGAGAGAGAGTGAATTTCTCTGCGTCCAACGTGCTTCTACACCATGCCAGCAAGTCGGGTCGAGTTGTCATCCCGAAAACAGGTTTTCCCTCGCTCAGAAGTGGGGGAGACGCCGACACATCATCCTTGGATAAGTACAAGGAAGAAAGCGGCTCCGGGAGGCCCAGCGCGCTGGCTCGGGACCCGGCGCCGGCGGACCGAGGGGGCCCGGGAGACAAGCCCCGGCCGCAGGCCCGAGCCGCGGTCGAGAGAGGGCCGGAGTGGGGTGGCGGAGCGGCCCGGGAGGCGAGCTCAAAGGAGGCTCGAGCCCAAACAAAAACAACCCGAAGTTGAGCGCGGCAGAGGTAGCAGATTGGGCGAGACCGTTCACGGCTGCCCATTGGAGAAGAGGGAAAACAGAGTCCCCCAATCGCGAGCGGCGGGGCTGCTCCCCTCGTGCGGCCGCGGGCCGGCCCGGCGCTGCCCGGCGGCCGCTACCGCTCCCTTCCGGCGGCAGCGCCCACTGCAGGGCCCGCGCCCCGCGCCCGCCGCCGCCGCCGCCGCCGCGCCCCTCCCCCGGCCGCCGCCCCCACCCCCGCGGCCGCGGCCCCGGCCCCGGCCCCCGCCCGGCGCCCTCGCGCCCGCCGGCCCGCCCCCCGCCCGCCGGCCGCCGCCGCCCGCGCCCGCTGCCCTCCTCAACCCGCCCCCCGCTCACCGCCGGGCGCTGCCCGCTCCTCCTCGGGGCGCGTCGAGGCCCCGCCGCCCGGCCGCCGCGCTGGGGGTCCCGCGCCACCCAGCGACACTCCCCCGTCCCCCAAGAAAATTAATCACCAAAAATAATTCCAGAGAAAAATGGAGAGTAAGATCCAAGATGGCGGCCCCAGCCGCAGCACCGCCCTCTCCCTCCGCTGTCGGGAAATGAGTCCCAGTCGCGGCCGGAGCCCCCCGCCCCCACCGCGCCGCGCCCCCGCGCCCCCGCGCCCCGGGCCTCACCTCGCCTCTCGCGCGGCCTCGGGGTCCCAAAGGCAGCCGCTGGCCTAGTGGCTCCGCGTCCTGGGTCCTGGAGCCGCGCGTGCCGCCTCCGGTGCCCGGGCGTCCTCACCTCATAGCCCCGGAGCCTCGCCGTCCGCGCCGCAGACGCGTCGCCGCCCCCGGTGAGCCGCTCGGACGCCGCCCGGGAACGGTGGAAGGACACGAAAAGAAGTGCCCTCGGCCGGGCGGAGGGACACCACGCCGGCTCGCGCCGCTCCGGGCGCCTCTGTTGCTTTTACGGGACTGGGGGTGGGGGGAGGCGGAGAAACCCGAGAAAGAAATGAGTTCCCCGCCGGGTGCTCCCGCGGCGGAGGGACAAAAAGCGAATTTTGAGTGGACGAGTCGCCGCCTTGCTTCGCTCGCTCGCCGCGGAGGGATACGTGTGGAGTAGTCGGAGGAGATCCCTCCGCCCCTCGCTGCCCTTTAAATCGCGGCTGGAGGCGGCGTCGCCACCGCGCGCCCCTCAGGCGCTCCGCAGGCGCGTGGTCTGGTCGTGTCTAGGTCCCTGCGAGGCTGCCCTCCACCGTGGATCCCCGGCGCAGCTGCACCCACCGGCGGCAGCTCCCGAGTCGGGACGGGAGCAGCCCGGGGCTGGGAGGAGGGGGCCGGGCGGGCTCCTCGTCCAGGGCGCCTCCCGGTTGCGCCGAGGGGAGGCGGCCCCACGGAGGCGAGCTCTTTGTTGTGGGAATGGGTGTCGTTGGAAGCAGAGCCACCCTTAAAGGCCTGTGGGCAGCCAGAGCTTTCCACCGCGGAGCGTGCGGGGTGGAGGGAGGGAGCGGACATGCGTCAGGCCACGGGCTCCCTGGTGTCAACCGGCCATTTCTTGAGCGCCCACTGTGTGCTGGCTTCCCGGGAAACGGATTTTTCCGCCTCCCCAGCTGGGCAGCGCCGGCCCCCGCCCCAGAAGCCTGGGTAGCTCAGCAAGTTGCCAAGAGGCTCACACGCGCCAAGTCTGTGGGGAGCGCGCGAAGCCGCACCCTTGGGGTCCCGCAGTTGATGACAACGATTGACAGATTTACAGTAACGCGAGTCACATCACAGGTGTCCAGCCTTTCCTGCTACCGGGTGCCCTGTCTCACGCACTCCCTCCAAGGGCCCCCAGGAGCCGTGTTTTCCTGGTTCACACGTAGGGAAACTGAGGCCCCGAGCGGTGAGGTGACCTCCAAGCCAATCGGGGCTTGGGCCAGAGCCCTCGTCCAGCGCTCCGGGGGCAAGTGCAGGCGTTGAGGTTGCCAGCGGCGGGCAGATGCACGGAGGTGGCGCCCGAAGGTCTCCCCCGACCGACAGGGCGGCTTGCAGTGCGTAAGGAGAAGGGAGTGGCCGGGAGGTGGGAGCCCAACAAGTGCAAAGGCCCTGGAGCGGCGGTGGGGGAGGGGCGGGGCCGGCAGAGACGCTGCGGCTTCCGGAGCTCAGGGAAGCCCAGCGCGGCTCCTGCAGCGGGGAGGCGGGCAGGGCCGGCGGCTGCACCTATTCCCGGAGGAGCCCCACGGCTCCCTCGGTTTCCTCTGCATCCCCCGGGGCCTGGCACCGAGTAGGCGGACGGAAACGACGGTTCAGTGGAGCGTGTGGCTGACCACATGGACTGTGGGCCCAGGACCCTCATCATCCCTCCTCCTTGACCTTGGGTGGCCGACGGGACGCTTATGACCCCCTTCCACAGTTGGGCAACTGAGGCGCAGTGGTTTGCTGAGGGCATGCGTCTAGCAGAGGTGGACGCGGGACTAGACCTTCAAAACCCGGAGCTCCTACCACTGCGCTCACCTTCCCGCCCCAGGAAGCCCACCCAGTGGGGTCGGGACCTGGGAAGTCTCCCCAGCCTCCAGGTAAAGCAGAGCCAGACGTCGCCCAGCCCCTTCTGCCCTTTCACTCTAAAAGCCTCAGAGCCATCTGTGACATCAGATGTTGTCGTGCCACCTTCCTCTTTGCAAGCCGGGCGGGAATGATATGCTTTGGTTTTATTAGCTTCTGATTGATCGCTAAAGTTTCTTTCCAAGATTTTCAGGGTGCTTGGCTCCAGATACTCAAATTGCATCCCACTGAGACTGGCTTTGCCACCCCGTTTCCTCACTGGATGCCCAAGGGAGGTGAGCACAGTAGGCACCACAGCCCTGTGTGGGTCCTCTTGGGTCTCGGTGCCCAGACCCCAAGTCTGCCCAGGCCTGGGCAGCCCTTCACAGCCGCAAACATCAGTGTCTCCCCACTCCAAGCTCTCCAGAGTCCACTCCGACACTGAGCCCTGAGGCTGATGCCCAAACTCAGACCCTGTGAAGCCCCCAGACTCCCAAGATGCTGGCACCTCCATTCATCAACTGCCCAGGGCCAGGTCAAGTGTTCTGGGCAGTGCTTTGCAAGGGAGCAGGCCAGAGAGAGGCAGGCAAGACAGATGGTCGAACCCAGGCATGGGCTGGCTCCCCAGTTCTGGATCTGTCCCTCCCCCAGCTCCCCTGCGTTTCCAGCTGCTCTTCCTGCCTCAGCTGAGAGGCTCAGGGTGGACCAGAGCTCAGAACCTCGATGGAGCCATGTTGAAGGGAGGCTGAGCTGGGCAGAGGCCACAGCGGGGAGCGGCCCTCCTGGCGGAGGCTGGAAATTTGACTTCCCTACAGTCAGCGTGGCCGGCTGGAGGCCGCCTCCTGCCAGCTGGCAGAGGAGGGGGGATGGGGGACAGGAAGTAATGTGGCCAGGCACCTGCCCAGCCCCCATGTGACAGGAGCTGGTGGCATTTACACTGGGAAGCTGCTGGATGCCCCGGGTGGAGGTGCTAAGCCACAGAGGCACTGGGGCCCCACAGTCCTGGACAGAAGGGAAGATATTAACAACTCAAAAGATACAGACTGAGTTGGCGGAAGGGGCCCAGGCCAGCCCCCGGAAGCACCAGGAGTGCCAGCCCAGCCCAGAGCTGACCTGGGAGGCGCACCCTTGCGGGGGGGACACCAGCTGAGGCTGCAGAATCTATTCCAGCCCCCCTAACCCCAGTAGGACCCAGCCTGATCCCCCCCAACCCTGCATCACTCTCCAGCTCCCCTCCTTCAAAGGCCAGGTTCATCCAGTGATGGGCTGGCAGGACTTCCCTGCTGGGATCCTGTGCCCACAGGGAGGGCTCACAGGTCGTGTTGAGCCCAGAATTCCAGGCTGGGTGGCGAGTGGCTTCTCATCATAAAGTAATAACTTGGCTTTCTGACTCTGCCCACATGTTTCCCCTGGTCCCCCTCCCCTGCCCCCAAGGCGGGGCTCTCTGCTGAGAGCAGGTGCCCCAGCAGGAGGTGGGAAGGGGGGGCATACCCAGATGATTCCGGTGACCCGTCTGGGCCACTGCCGGCTCCCTGGCCACCTCCCTGAGCACCACTAGGCCCCCTCTGCCATCCTGGCCCTTCACTGCCCACCCCTCCTTTGATAGATGAGGAAAAGTCAGATGAGCTGCCCAAGGCCAAGTCAACAGCAGCGAGAATGTACGGCAGCTGTGAACAGGAACCTGGCATGAATCTGACCCGTGTTCGAATCCCAGTTCCACAACTTTACCAGCCCGTGTGATCCTGGGGAAGTGATGCAGCCTGTCTACACACCATGCCCTCAGCTGTGCAAAGGCGCCAGCCCTTGAACCTGCCTAAATGGTCTTCTTCATGACTTTAAAATCACTTGTGTGCTGAAGATACCCAAATTCCCATCTCCAGCCTGCACTGCTCTGAACTTCCAACACCACCGCTGAGGTGTGGAACAGGCATTTCAAATACAGCACGGCCAAAACAGACAACACACGGGCCAACCTCCACCTCTCAGAGAGTCTCCCCATTGCTCAGGTCCAAGGCCTAATTCTTCCTTAATGGCCTTTGTCTTTTGTTTGTTTGTTTTGTTTTCTCCTTAGCATGCAGCACGCGTGCTAGCATCCTGTATCTCTGTGCCCCTGCTGGCTGAGTCTCCCTTCCAGGCTCTAGGTTCCTCGAGGGCAGGGGCTTTGCCTGCCTGGTTCACTGCTCTAACTCTCAGCATCCAGAAGAGCTCCCGGGCCCCTGGCTGTAGCTGCTTCATCCTGGAAGATTGCTAATCTTTCAGGATTGCTGCAGGCGTAATAGGAGGCGTCAGCGGATCTCTAACTACCCTCCTGGCTCCTGGAGATTAGGCTAAAGTTGAGGCTTCTGGAGTTCCCTTTGTGTCTCAATGGAAACGAACTGGACTTGCATCCATGAGGATGCGGGTTCAATCCCTGGCCTCGCTCAGTGGGTTAAGGATCGATCCAGCATTGCTGTGGCTGTGGCATAGGCCAGCAGCTGCAGCTCTGATTCGACCCCTAGCCTGGGAACTTCCATATGCTGTGGGTGTGGGCCTAAAAAGAAAATAAACAAACAAACAAAAAAGGTTGAGGCTTCTCCACCACCCACCCCACAAGTGCACAGACCCTTCTTTGCCTTTCAGGCTCAGGGGCACCCTGGGCTTTGTGTTGACCTGGGTCAATCAGATGCACCCCAGGACAGCCCTGTGCCCTGAGGGGTGGTACTTTTTCAGGTTCCTGCCACGCACCCTCTGTTATCTTTTCCATTGCCACCAAACAGGAGCCCAGCTGCTGCCATTCCTGTCCTTTCTCACACACCTGGAGATAAATATAGAGCCGACCAAGGGCAGCTGAAAAACTGGTTTCCTCAAAGGCAGGGAAAGCTTATTCTTTTGTTTTATTTTTCTTTTTAGGGCTGAACCTGGAGCATATGGAGGTTCCTGGGCTAGGGCTTGAATCAGAGCTGTGGCCACCGACCTAAACCACAGCCCCAGCAATGCCAGATCAGAGCCACGTCTGCCACCAACACCACAGCTCACAGCAACACTGGATCCTTAATCCACTGAGCGAGGCCAGGGATCGAACCTGCGTCCTCTTAGATACTAGTCAGATTTGTTTCTGCTGAGCCATGAGCGGAACTCTGGGAAAGCTTACTCTTATTTTATTTTATTTTTTGCCGTCCTGCGGCACAGGAGTTCCCAGGCCAGGGACCATCTGAGCTGCAGTTGTGACCCACGCCACAGCTGCAGCAACACAGGATCCTTTAACCCACTATGCCAGGTAGGGTTTCAAACCTGTGTCCTGGCACTGCAGAGATGCCACTGATCCTGTTGCACCACAGTGGGAACTGCTCTTATTATTTTTCAACAATTTCAAATTTACAGGAAGGTTCCAAGTATACCACAAAGAATTTTATTTTCCTGAACTGACTGTGAGTTGCTGAGATGTTCCAAGACTTCCGAGCAGACTGGGGTGTGTTTCCCGGCAGCTATGGAATCTTCAGACAAGACCGGATGGCCACCATCAAGACTGAGAAATCAGGGGAGTTCCCCTTGTGGCTCAGTGGGTTATGAACCCGACTAGTCTCCATGGGGATGCGGGTTTGATCCCTGGCCTCGCTTAGTGGGTTGAGGATCCAGCATTGCCATGAGCTATAGTGTAGGTTGAGGACGCGACTCAGATCTGGTGTGGTTGTGGCTGTGGTGTAGACCAGCAGCTGCAGCTTCAGTTCGACCCCTAGCCTGGGAACCTCCATATGCCACAGGTACAGTATGAAGAAAAAAAAAAAAAAAGATTGAGAAATTAACCTTGGTGTGTTGATGCCGCTTGGTCTTCACACCGCATTCAAGTTTTCCCAACAACCCTAGAAATGTCCTTTATGGCAAAGGAGCTTGGCCAGAGCCCCAAGTTGCCTTGATTTTGGGGTCTTCAGCTTCCTTCACTCTGAAGTTGCTCACCTTCCCTGTAATTACAAGCATCGGGCAGTCCTGAAACCTACAGAATTGTTCTGTTTTTGCCAAACCCGCGACATGCAGAAGTTTCCAGGCCAGATTTCAAACCCGAGCCATTCAGTGACAATCCCAGGTCCTTAACTGGTAGACCACCAGGGAACTCCCAGAATAGTTATTTCATAGCATGTCCCCCAATTTCATTTTTTCTGATAGTCCCTCTTGATTACATTAAAGTCAGGTATCCTTGGCCAGAATGTCACAGAAGCGAGGCTGTGTTTGTTGCATTGAGTCCTCTCAGGTGGTGAAGGCTCTTAATTTGATCCATAACTGATGAAATTCACTAGAATCGCTTGATCAAAGGATGCGACAGACTTCTCCACTGGGAAGTCACTTGTTTTCCATTTGTAATAAGTATTCTGTGGATACTTTGAGGAGATGTAAGCATCCTATTTCTCCTTAAGCTTTCTTTACTCCTCCCCCCCCCCCTTTTTAGGGCTGCACCTACGGCATATGGAAGTTCGCAGGCCAGGGGTCAAATTGGAGCTACAGCTACTGGCCTACGCCACAGCCACAGCAACTCAGGATCAGAGCCAGGTCTGCGATCTACAGCGCAGCTTTCTGCAACACCAGATCCTTAACCCACTGAGCAGGGCCAGGGATCAAACCCAGCTCTTCATGGATACTAGTAAGGTTCTTTACCACTGAGCCACAACAGGAACTCCTGTTAAATAGTTCTAATCTGTGTTCCTCGCTCTCTCTCTCTCTCTCTCTCTCTCCCTCTCCCCAAAGATATTTATGGTGACTTTATTTATAAGACCCCCAAACTGGAAACAGTGCCGATGCTAACCAATAAAAGAATAAGTGAAGTGTGTGATGAAATCCAGTGCAGAAATAGTAATGAATGAGCTGCAGTGTGGATGAATTTCAAAAACATTATGTTGAGGTAAAGAAGCCGGAAACCACAGAGAAAAAATTGTTTGATTCCAAACATGTGATGTCCTAGAACAGAAAGGAACTCATCTGTGGGGCTAGAACTATGTGAAGCATCGTTTGCCTCTGGACAGGTGGGATTGCCTAGGTAGGGGCCCAAGAATTTTCTGGTATGTCGGGAACATTGTGTGTCTGGGGCTGGTTATCTGGATACTTACAGTTTAAGTTCTGTACAAGTTACTAAATGTAAATGTGTTCTCAAGCAAGAAAGGAACAATCCGGACAAAAGTGAATTGAACTGGGCTTCTGTTCAACGAACACCTCTCCAGCTTTTCCATGACTTGTCTGGTGGTTGAGTAAATTTTGCAATATCATTTTTCCTTAGCTGTTCCCCAGACACTGCTTCTGGGAATGACCCAGGCTCAAAGTGCATGTTCCAGGTTCAAGGTGCAGGTGAGGAGGGACTGAAGATACTTTTTTTTCTTTTTTGTCTTTTTTTTTTTTAGGGCCACACCCAGGGCATGTGGAGGTGCATAGCCACCGGCCTACACCACAGCCACAGCAATGCAGGATCCAAGCTGAGTCTGTGACCTACATCACAGCTCACTGCAATGCCAGATCCTTAACCCACTGAGCGAGGCCAGGGGGTTAAGGATCCGACGTTGCCATGAGCTGCAGTGTAGGTTGCAGATGCGGCTCGGACCCTGCGTTGCTGTGACTGTGGTGTAGGCCAGTAGCTGCAGCTCCAATTTGACCCCTAGCCTGGGAACCTCCATATGCTGGGCATGTGGCACTAAAAAGCATAATAAATAAATATATAAACAAATAAACAAATAAATAAATAAAATTACACCTGCAAAGACCCTTTGTCCCAAAAAGTCACATTCGTCAGTTCAGGGACATATCTGCCTGGGCGATACCATCCAACCTACTATATCACTCTTTACTTTGATACCCAAATTGCCGCAGACTGGAAGGCAGAACCACTTCAAACTGGCTTCTGACTCTCTTTATAGGCTTCCAGCCCTGGGATCAGTCCTTTCTCCAAGGAGCCCTGGTTCCTTTCAGGGGAGCCAAGCTCTGGGGGCCAGGTGTGTTCAGGGCCTTGGTGCTGTGGCTGCTTCCTGGCCCTCTCAGGAGAGTGTGTGTGCACGTGTGCGCTTGTGTATAGATGGCATACACACGTGCTTGTATGTGTGTGTACACGCATACGCACATTTACATCTCTGTTTCCTTTTATTTTATTTTATTTATTTATTTATTTATTTATTTATTTATTTGACTTTTTATGGCCGCACCAGCGGCATATGGAGGTTCACAGGCTAGGGGTCGAATCGGAGCTGTGGCCGCCGGCCTGCACCACAGCACAGCAATGCAGGATCTGAGCCACGTCTGCAACCTACATCGCAGCTCACGGCAATGCTGGATCCTTAACCCACTGAGCGATGCCAGGGATCGAACCTGCATCCTCATGAATGCTAGTTGGGTTCATTAACCGCTGGGCCATGATGGGAACTCCCTCACAGCCCTCCTGTGAAGAGGCCCTCTGCTGTGGCTCCCCCCACACATGTGAGCAACCACCTTAACTCACCTAATGGCTTTTTTTCCCAATTATTTATTTAATTAATTAATCAAGTTTTGGCCACACCACAGCATATGAAGTTCCCAGGCCAGGGATCAGATCTGAGCCACAGTTTGCGATCTATGCTGTAGCTGTGACAACGCCAGATCCTTAACCCACTGTGCTGGGCAGGGGATCAAACCTGCGGCCCAGCACTGCAGAGATGCTGCCAATCCCACTGCACCATAGTGGGAACTCTTATTTATTATTATTATTATTATTTTTTTTGTCTTTTTGTCTTTTATGTAGAGCCGCACCCGCGGCATATGGAGGTTCCCAGGCTAGGGGTCTAACAGGAGCTGTAGCTGCCGGCCTTCGCCACAGCCACAGCCACGCGGGATCCGAGCTGCATCTGCAACCTACACCACAGCTCACGGCAATGCCGGATCCTTAACCCACTGAGCAAGGCCAGGGATCGAACCCGCAACCTCATGGTTCTTAGTCGGATTCGTTAACCACTGAGCCACGAAGGGAACTCCTTATTTATTACTTATTTATGTGTTTGTTTTTGGCCGCGCCTGGGGCTTGCAGAAATTATCGGGCTAGGGATCGAATCCGCACCAAAGCAGCGACCTGAGCCACAGCAGTAACAATGCCGGATCCTTAACCCACTGAGCCACCAGGGAACTCCCAACTCACCTAAAAGAGAAGGGGGAAAGGGAGAAGAGCAGAAATGAATCTTTTTTTTTTCTTGTCTTTTTGGTGCTGCATTCGCAGCATATGGAGTTTCCCAGGCTAGGGGTCAAATCAGAGCTGCAGCTGCCGGCCTTCGCCACAGCCACAGCAACGCCAGATCCAAGCCGAGTCTGCGACCTATACCATAGCTCAGGGCAAGGCCGGATCCTTAACTCACAGAGCAAGGCCAGGGATCAAACCTACGTCCTCAAGGATACTAGTCAGATTCGTTTCCACGACAGGAAACTCCCAGAATTGAATCTTTAAATCTCTCCTGGAAGTGAGAAGAATTAATTGCAGCAAAGAAAGAAAGGCAGAATTGTTTCCACATTAAAACCGGCTGCTCCGGGGGTAATTGCAGACAAGGAATTCCTAAATATCTATTCCTCATATTTGCCAATTATTTACATTCTTCTTATTTGTTGCAATTACACAATTGCTATAAATACTGAATCATCACTCCTGGGGGAGATGTAAGGTTAGGTTCTTGCGAGTCTCTGGCCCCAACATCTTCACCGAGTGATCAGTCTGCAGCCTTGTTTTATGTGTGTTTTTGTTTAAAGACACCTTATTCAAAATATAGTTTTTAAATTTAATTTTTTAGGCATTCCTGTCATGGCTCAGCAGTTAACAAACCCAACTAGCATCCACGAGGACGCGGATTCAATCCCTGGTCTCACTCAGTGGGTTAAGGATCCGGCATTGCCCTGAGCTGTGGTGCAGGTCGCAGACATGGCTCGGATCTCCCGTGGCTGTGGGCTGGAGGCTACAGCTCGCATTGGAGCCCTAGCCTGGGAACCTCCGTGTGCCACGGGTGTGGCCCTAAAAAGACAAAAATACAAAAAAAACAATTTCATTTTTTATTAGTGTTGATTTACAATGTTCTGTCAATTTCTGTTATACAGCAAAGTGACCCGGTCCTACATGTATATACATTATTTTTCTCATATTATCTTCCATCATGTTCTATCACAAGTGACTGGATATAGTTCCCTGTTGCTGTACAGCAGAACCTTACTGCTTATCCGTTCTAAATGCAACAGTTTGCATCTGACAACCCCAAGCTCCCCATCCATCCCACTCCCTCCTCCTCTCCTTGGCACCCACAAGTCTGTTCTCCATGTCTGTAAATCCGTTTCTGATCTGTAGATGGTGCATTTGTGCTGTATTTTAGATTCCACATATACGTGATATCATATGGTATTTGTCTTTCTCTTTCTGACTTATTCACTTAGTAAGAGAATCTCTAGTTGCATCCGTACGGCTGCAAACGTCATGATTTCCTTCTTTTTTGTGGCTGAGTAGTATTCCACTGCCTATATACATTGTTGATGCATTGACACTGAACCCACAGTCAACGGCATCACAGCTCATGCCTGAAGGCAGGTCACCTACCATACATGACTTCTCCACGAGGCACAGGGCAGTCTTGTGCTTAGGAACCCCAGGCAGCGCTTCAGCATGATGCCTAGGGGCTGTTTAAACAGCAAAATCACCACCAAAAAGCAGAGAAATGTGAAAATGCGGCGCTAAAGAGACTGTGAAAAGGACACTTATTGACAGTATGAGCACGGGAACAAGGTGTGACGTCACCTAGTTTGACTTCGACTGGGGCCGTGGTCTCTGGTCACCACATTTTCACCCCTCTGCACAGGTGCATGTCCATGAGTGACCACAAAAGCACCCGAAGTGTCGATTTTAGGGTTACAAACAAATTTTAGCTAGAGGTGAGCCTGCAGATACAGAATTCGCAAATATTAAAGGTCAACCCTGTGGATGTATTGTTGACCTTTAAAAATAAAATAGCCAGTTATTTTAGCAGCAAATGAGTGTACATGGGAATAGCAGTGAGACTGCAGTTCAGGACATGCAAACGATGGCAAAGCCAGTAGGCAAGTCTGGAAATCAAAGGAAGGGAGCATTACTTTGTAGATAAAAAGGAGGGAGGTGGGAGGCCCGCTGTGAACAAAAGGTCCATTGGAGGAGAGCAGGAGTTCGGGGCAGTGGCGTTTTCTTAATGGCTGAGTCATGGTGGTTTGTCATTGGTTGAAAAAAGGGACATCCTTCTTCCTCCTGCTGGGTAGTAAGTAAGCTTCTTCCTGCCCAGAATTAAACTGCAACCGGTGGCCTGTGGGTGAGAGCGCCCCCTTCCGGCCTCCCAACTTGATTTTTTTTTTTTTTTGCCTTTTGTCATTTTTATGGCCGCACTAGCGGCATGTGGAGGTTCCCAGGCTAGGGGTCTAATCAGAGCTGTAGCCACTGGCCTGCGCCGCAGCCACAGCGACGCAGGATCCGAGCCACGTCTGCAACCTACAGCACAGCTCACGGCAACGCCGGATCGTTAACCCACTGAGCAAGGGCAGGGATCCAACCTGCAACCTCATGGTTCCTAGTTGGATTCGTTAACCACTGCGCCACGACGGGAACTCCCAAACTTGATTTTGAATGAGGTTTCCTTTATTTATGATGGCAATGTATATATATAAATATTATTTTTGAACTACAGGGTAGTATACCGGAAACAGCACGTCTCTGCCACCCTGGTACTTCAGTGTATCCCCAAAATGATCATTCTCACACATAATCACAATGCAGTTGTCAAAATCAAGAAACTTGCCTAGGTCGCAGACCCGGCACCGAATTGTGGTCGCTGTGGTCGTGGCCTAGGCTGGCAGCTGCAGCTCTGGTTCAGCCCCTGGCCTGGGAGCTTCTGTATGCCACAGGTAAGGCCCTAAAAAGACAGGGGGAAAGAAAAAAGAAATTTAACAGTAGCATTGGAGAGGGAAGGCAAATCAATCAATTAACTCTACTTCAAAAAAAGAACCTTGTCAGTGGTACAATAATATTATTTATAGTGGAGTTCCTGTAGTGGCACAGAGGTTAACGAATCCGACTAGGAACCATGAGGTTCCAGGTTCGATCCCTGGCCTTGCTCAGTGGGTTAAGGATCCGACGTTACCGTGAGCTGTGGTGTAGGTCACAGACACGGCTCGGATCCCGCGTTGCTGTGGCTGTGGCGTAGGCCGGTGGGTACAGCTCCGATTCGACCCCTAGCCTGGGAACCTCCATATGCCGCAGGTGCGGCCCTAAAATGAAAAACGACAAAATATGTACATATATATTATTTACTAGCTTCTCCCACCCTAGTCAAGGACCAATCCAAGCTCATATTTTCTATGATCATTGTTGTCACATTGTCATCTTTTAGTTTCTCAGTCTTTATCTTTTGTGATCTTGTCTTGTAGAATGTCCTTCAATTTGGGTTTTCTGATGTTTCCTCATAATTTACGTTGTGCACTTTGGGCAAGAATATCCAGAAATGTTTTTTTTTTTTTTTTTTGCCTTATCAAGGGCCGCACCTGTGGCATATGGAGGTTCCCAGGCTAGGGGTCTAACAGGAACCGTAGCCGCTGGCCTGCACCACAGCCACAGCAACGCCGGATCCGAGCCGCGTCTGCAACCTACACCACAGGTCACGGCAACGCCGGATCCTTAGCAACGCCGGATCGTTAACCCACTGAGCAAGGGCAGGGATCGAACCCGCAACCTCATGGTTCCTAGTCGGATTCGTTAACCACCGCACCACGATGGGAACTCCCCAGAAATGATGTTCTATGACGTTCTCTTCGTCTTGGTGCATCATGTCAAGAGGCCCCTGATGCTGATTGTGTCGATATTGGGGGAGTTAGGCTTGATGACTTGGTTAAAGGGGTGTCCACCAGGGCCGGTCTCTGCAAAAATATCGTTTTCCACTTTATAATTAATACAGAATGTGTGGGGAAATATTTTGAGACTATGTAAATATCCCATTCACATCAAATTTTACCCACGAGTTTTAGCATCTACTGATGATTTTCTAACTGTCTCATTCTTTCTGTATTTACTAGTTTGCATTTCACTGTAAGAAATGCTGACTTTTCTACATATGTACACACTTGTTTATTTATTTTATATCATTATAGGCTCAGATACTCTTTTAAACTAGTAGGCTACAGTCCCTTACCACTGCTACATATTTGAGTTCACATTTCAATCTTATGTATGCACTTATTTATTATTTACCTATTAATTTATTGATATCAGTGTGGAATCAATGGTTCCTGATTTATTCAACGAGTTGCAGTCTCTTACTGTGCCTTAGCCTGTTCAGGATGCTGTAACACAACACCATAGACTGGGTGACTTAATAAACATTTGGAGTTCCCGTCGTGGCTCAGTGGTTAACGAATCCAACTAGGAACCATGAGGTTGCGGGTTCGATCCCTGGCCTTGCTCAGTGGGTTAAGGATCCTGCGTTGCCGTGAGCTGTGGTGTAGGTTGCAGACGCGGCTCGGATCCCGTGTTGCTGTGGCTCTGGTGCAGGCCGGCGGCTACAGCTCCTGTTAGACCCCTAGCCTGAGAACCTCCATATGCTGCTAGTGAGGCCCTAGAAAAGGGAAAAAAGACAAAAAAATAAAATGAAATAAACGTTTATTTCTCACAGTTTGGGAGGCTGGGAACTTCAGGATCAAGGTGCTGGCAGATTCTGTGTCTGGTGAGAACCTGCCTCCTGACTCATAGGTGGCCACCTTCCCTCTGTGTCCTCAGTGGCAGAGGGGTGAGTAAACTCCTTGGGGTCTCTTCTGTAAGGGCACTAATCCCACGTGTGAGGGCCCCTCCCTCATGACCTAATCACCTCCAGAGGCCCCATCTCCCACCATCACACCGGGATGAGGTTTCAGCATCTGAACTTGAGGGACACCAACATTCAGTCTACATGCCGTTATCACTTGTTCGGATGCTCAGAGTGCCCCAGGTCTGACCGAGCTCAAAGCCCGCTCCTGTCCCTTCGCACGCGTTCCTGTGATCCCCAGAACACTTCCTTACTTTCTGAAACCAGAAGAACTACTAGGATCAGCCTGTCCTTTCTCTGCCCCAGCCCTGGGATCCGTCATATTTCTAAGAAGGTTTGCTTCCTTTTAGTGAAGCAAGACCTTGGGACCGGGAGTTCCCACTGTGGCACGACAGGATCAGCAGCATCTCTGCCTGCAACTGTGGCTCGGATTTGATTGCTGGCTGGGGAACTCCATATGCCACCAGCTGGCCAAAAAAAAAGAACGTGTCAGACTACTAAGCAACAAAGAGAGTTACTGATTTACTCTAGCTTTGCTATGGCTTTGCAGCATAGTTCGGAATCAGGGAGCATGTTCCTTCCAGCTTTGTTCTTTTTCAAGATTACAGGCAGAGTTCTGGGGTGGCGGGTGAAGAGGGGAGAAGCGGATGGAGAGAGGGGCAGGTGATTGCAATCTGGAGGTTTTTTCCATCTTTTTTTTTTAGGACCACACCCAAAGCATATGGAGGTTCCCCGACTAGGGGTTGAAATCGGAGCTACAGGTGCCGGCCTACACCACAGCCACAGCCACGCCAGATCCGAGCCACGTCTGCCACCTACACCACAGCTCACAGCAACGCTGGATCCTTAACCCACTGAGCGAGGCCAGGGATCGATCCTACAACCTCAGGGTTACCTAGTCGGATTCATTTCCGCTGTACCACGACGGCAACTCCATCCTCTGGAGATTTGTAAGCCCTTGAGACGAAATTAAGCAGAGTACCAATCAGTGCACACAGCTGAGGGAAATGCCGAGGCCCGGACGGACCAGCAGGAACAGTCACAGCAGCTTAAATAGGGCCAGGAATATATTCCCGGCTCCCACTCCCAAAGCGGCCCCCTTACAGAACTCCAGGAAAATTACGCAGAGCCGTCCCACCTCAGTGTGGGGAAAATCAGCTCTGGGCTAAACGCTGCTCTGGTCCTGCCTAACGAGGCAGGACTAGAAAGGCGCGACCTATTTCTAAGAAACTTAACTTTGTCCCAGAACAAAGTTCAAGAATACGTGTGTGAAGACAAAAAGAGCACGCAACGAAGTAAAAGTATTCTGAAAACTAGCAAAGGTGGTGTAGGGCGTCCATAAGAAACAGCTAGACGTCCAAAGAGCGAGAAACTGTGAGCTAGAAATGAGGGGAAAATTTAATCGATTGAAACCAAACCAGAAATAACATAGATAATAGAATTAGTCAACAAAGACATTACAATAGTTCTCTGAAAGTGTATTCCATATGCTAAGGAAACGAAAGGAAAGATTAAGTAAAGCCATGGAACTTCAAGATATTGAAACCTCGGAGTTCCCGTCGTGACGCAGTGGTTAACGAATCCGACTAAGAACCATGAGGTTGCGGGTTCGATCCCTGGCCTTGCTCAGTGGGTTACAGATCTGGTGTTGCCATGAGCTGTGGTGTAGGTCACAGACGCGGCTCAGATCCTGCATTGCTGTGGCTGTGGTGTAGGCTGGCGGCCACAGCTCCGATTAGACCCCTAGCCTGGGAACCTCCATATGCCGCGAGTACAGCTGTGGAAAAGGCAAAAAGAAAAAAAGATATTAAAACCTCGAGGCCTGAGCTGAAACATGCATCGGATAGGAAAAGCGCAGATTAACCAGGACAGAAGGAAAGCTTAGGGAACTAACATGACTAAGGACGTCCTTCAGGCAGAAGGAAACTGGTACCAGAGGGAAACGATCTGTGCAAAGGGATGAAAAACGCGTTGTGAAGGGAGCTGTGCGAGTGCCTGCATCAGGGTTCTTGTTTCCTGACTTAAACTTCATTATAAGGTAATTAACTGTTTTTAAACAAAAAAGTGAAACATTTAGAAAAACGTGAAACATTGAGAAACAGTCTGTTGTAACTTTCTTTTCTGGGCTGGGCGTCTCCCAGAGATGCAGGAGAAAGGCCAGGGGTGGAGGTGGCGTCACTTCCATTCACGGGACCTTGGACCCCTGGCCCTGGGTCCACCCTCTCCAGGCCACTTTTGCAACTTCTCTCTGCTCACCTGGGCATCTGTGTGCCTCCCTTCCTTGTCAGTACCCACGACACCAGGTAACTGCAGTTAACCACGTGGAACCCAGCCCCAGCCCTGAGCTCTGCTCACAGGACACAGTGAGCTTGCGCCCTGAGACCCACACCAGCCACAGGGGCACCGCAGCCCCGAGCTGGTGCTGTGAGCCAGTCCCGGGTGAGGGTGTGGGCTTTGGAGCCAGAGGGACTGGACTCAAGGCCTGGCTTGGCCCTGACCTGTGTGTGGCCTTGGGCGGGTCCCTTAGCCTGCCTGCCAGGAGATGGGTGCTGAGCCCCCTCCTTGCCCTCCTTTTAAGGATCCAGCTCCTGTCACACCCCCACTTTCTCCCCTTTATCAACAGTTTCTACCTCTAGACTGGTTCATTCTCATCAACAAAGAAACACACGCTAGGTCTCCAGTTTACAGAAATCCTTCTTGGTCCCCTATCCATCCGCACCTGCCCTTCCCCCATCCCCAGCAAAGCCTCTTGAGTTGGCTACCCTGGTCTTTTTTTTTTTTTTTGGTCTTTTTGCCTTATCTAGGGCTGCACCCGCGGCATATGGAGGTTCCCAGGCTAGGGGTCTAACAGGAGCTGTAGCCGCCGGCCTTCACCACAGCCACAGCAACGCGGGATCCAAGCCACAGCAACGCGGGGGCCTTCACCACAGCCACAGCAACGCGGCCTTCACCACAGCTCACGGCAACGCCGGATCCGTAACCCACTGAGCAAGGCCAGGAATCGAACCCGCAACCTCCTGGTTCCTAGTCAGATTCGTTAACCACTGAGCCACGACGGGAAGTCCCCTTGGTCTTTGCCCACTTGCGCACCTGTCTCCTCCTCAGCCCTCCTCCACTGGATGTGGCTGAGTCCGCCCTCAGGAGGCCACCTGGGACAAGTGGCCATTCCTTTGTCCCTTTCTGGCCTGGCTGACGCCGTTTTCTGCTCCTCCTTCTCAAAAACAGCCTCTTCTCTCAGACTTTCTTGGCGGAGGAAGATGCACGGGTTCCCCAGGCCCCTCCTGGCAGCCACCCAGCGCCGGCTGCTCCAGGCCAGCCAGTCTCCTCGTCCCCTCCCGGCCCTGACCACCTCTGAGCAGGTGGCTTCTAATTTCTCTCCCTTGTGGGGACCTTCCTGGACTTCAGATTCGTATCCCGTGGCCTCCTGACCCTGGCACATCCCAGAACTCCTGATTTCCTGTCCACCGGCCCCAGTCCTCCCACCTCCTCAGGGCAGGAGGCGGGGAACCTCCCAGAAGAGCGAGGAGAGCTGGGGGGCTCCCGGCTGTGCGTGGGGCTCTGCCCGCTCCCAGCCGAGTGACACTGGGCGGGTTTACTTGCCGCCCAGGGCTCGCGTCCCATCTGGGGTCTGGGGAAGGCCCACCGGGACAGCGCTCTCGCATGGGTTGTTTTTTTTTTTTTTTGTCATTTTAGGGCCGCACCTGCAGCATATGGAAGTTCCCAGGCTACGGGTCTAATCAGAGCTACAGCTGCCGGTCTATACCACAGCCACAGCAATGCCAGATGCGAGCCACATCTGCGGCCTACACCACAGCTCACAGCAACGCCGGATCCTTAACCCACTGAGCAAGGCCAGGGATCGAACCCGCAACCTCATGGTCCCTAGTTGGACTCATTTCTGCTGCGCCACGATGGGAACTCCTCTCATGGGGTCTTAGTGAGGATGAAATGAATGCACGTGAGTGCAAAGTGCTGAGAGTAAAGGCCCACTGCTCCCCCCCCAAAAAAAAGAAGGCGACACCCCCGCAGGCACCTTCACCGCCGCCGCTGCCAAATCAAGCCCAAAGCACAGGGTCATCCCAGCTTCTACTTTGTGCGTAGGGGGCGTATGTAAAGAGACAGTGGCAGTCCCGCTGACTCAGCTTCCAAAACCTGTCCCCAGGTCCAGGGGCTTCTCTTCGCCCGTGAAGACACCCCGGTCCACGTGGCGTCCTCGCCCAGGGCGGCGGAGCGGCCTCCCAGCCTCCGCGGTGTGCTCACCTCCCCGGTCCGCCCTCCCAGCCCCAGCCAGGACCGTCTTTCACAGAACTCTCTCCCCTCCTTTCTCTTCTTCGCATTATGGAAACTGCCGGACTTTCACAAACACGGAGAGAGCAGCATGACAGGGTCAGCCCACTACCTGTAACCCAGCAGGACCCTGGGGGGGCTCCTGAGCACAAAAGCCCTTCTGTGTCCCCCATTTCCCTTCTTTCTTTTTTTCTTTTCAGTGCCATACCCAAGGCATATGGAAGTTCCTGGGCTAGGAGCTGATAACGAGCTGCCGGCATACACCACGGCCACAGACACAGCCACGGCCGCGCCAGATCTGAGCTGCGTCTGCAACCTACCCTGCAGCTCGCACAGCACCGGATCCTTAGCCCACTGAGCAAGGCCGGGGATCAAACCCACATCTTTGTGGATACTGGTTGGGCTCCTTATCGCTGAGCCACCGTGGGAACCCCCCAACCCCCACATTTCTTGTTTTTAGGAAGTGGGCCTCGTCCAGGCTTCGTGGCCTTCCCTGAGGTCCAAGGGTCCTGGCTCCCTCTCAAGGGACACACATAATAACGCAGGCATCTTACACACCTAGGAGAAAAGTGATGTTCTTTACGCTTCTTTGAGAAATGAATACTTGAAAACTGAACAGCTTGGAGCCCTTCTTGTGCTTCTCCCTCGTTTGTTTGCACCCTAAACACAATCCCCTGTGAGCTAAAGGTTAAGCGCCCTGAGCTCAACTGCCTGTGGGTTAAAGATTATTAGAACATGGCATTTTTCAGGACCTTTCCTAGTTTGTTCTAATCTCTGATCAATATGCCTTTTTCACGGAGTTCCCTTCGTGGCTCAGTGGTTAACGAATCCGACTAAGAACCATGAGGTTGCGGGTTCGATCCCTGGCCTTGCTCAGTGGGTTAAGGATCCGGCGTTGCCGTGAGCTGTGGTGTAGGTTGCAGACGCGGCTCGGATCCCGCGTTGCTGTGGCTGTGGTGTAGGCCGGCAGCTACAGCTCCTGTTAGACTCCTAGCCTGGGAACCTCCATATGCCGCGGGTGCGGCTCTACATAAAGGCAAAAAGACAAAAAAAAAAATGCCCTTTTCACAAGTACTGTTATTCTAGGCAATAAACCAGATGACCAGCACCAGGACCAGGCCGAGATCGCCTGACGCCAGCTTTGAAGACTAAGATTCCCCCAAAGAAAGAATGCATGTCTGCCCCACCCCAATTCTTATCCGAAACCCTGTTTTTCTCCCTTTAGACTATAAAACTCCCTGCAATCCTTCCCCAAAGGAAGGCACAGTCTTTAAGGCACTAGCTTGCCGTGGCCTCCTTTGCCTGGCAAAGCTATAAAAGCTTTTTTTTTTCTCCTTCACTCAAAACCCTGTCTCCAAGTTCCTGTTCGGCACCAGTGGACAGAGGCCAAGTTTCAGCAACACGGCCACCTTCCACATCCAGCAACATTGCGGCGACACCCCCAGCTCCCCTCGTACACCCCGGACAGCGTATCGCCCCATCTCAATGTACTCCCGTCAACAAAGCAATTTTTTTTGCCTTTTTTGGTCACTTTTTTAGGGCCACACCCGCGGCATGTAGAGGTTCCCAGGCTAGGGGTCTAATTGGAGCTGTAACCACTGGCCTATGCCACAGCCACAGCAACGCGGGATCCGAGCCGTGTCTGCAAACTACACCACAGCTCACGGCAACGCCGGATCGTTAACCCACTGAGCAAGGCCAGGGATCGAACCAGCAACCTCCTGGTTCCTAGTCGGATTCGTTAACCACTGTGCCATGATGGGAACTCCTAATTTTTAACTTTCAAATCAGATGACGTTATTCCTCTGCTGAAAACCCTCCTGGGCCTCCAGCTCCTCACCCTGAACTGGGCTCTCACCGGTCCCCCCACCCTGCTCCACCCTCTGTTCCCTGGGCTGGGGGCTCTGTGTTGACGCTCTCTCTGCCTGGATCCCCCATTCCCTGAATTTTCATGAATGCCTCTCACTGGCTACATATGTTCTCAGTTCGTCAGTTTGGAATTTTTTTCCTAACCATGGTGAGAAGCCAGTGGAAAGATCTAGGGCCCAGAGTATCATGATCTGGCTTCTGGGTAGAGGATGAATTGCGCGTGGGGAGGGGGAGCTGGAAGATGGGGCCTGAGATAATTAAATGCGATGAGAGCTATAAGGCACTCAAGCCTGAGAGATAGTGTGATGCGCAAAAATAGCTATTATCAGTCTCTGTGCTGGATAAACCTTGGTCCTCTTCTTCTTCCTTTTTTTTTGCTTTTTAGGGCCACATGCTTGGGGTGGAATTGGAGCTACAGCTGCTGGCCTATGCCACAGCCACAGCAACATCAGATCTGAGCCATGTCTGCGACCTACACCACAGCTCATCGCATGGCCAGATCCTTAACCCACTGGGTGAGGTCAGGGATTGAACCTGCAACCTCATGGTTCCTAGTCGGATTCGTTTCCACTGCACCATGATGAGAACTCCTTAAAATAAATCCATGGAGGAGTTCCCATCGTGGCTCAGTGGTTAACGAATCCGATTAGGAACCTTGAGGTTGCGGGTTTGATCCCTGGCCTTGCTCAGTGGGTTAAGGATCCGGTGTTGCCGTGAACTGTGGTGTAGGTTGCAGACGCAGCTCGGATCCCACGTTGCTGTGGCTGTGGCGAAGGCCGGCAACTGCAGCTCCTGTTAGACCCCTAGCCTGGGAACCTCCACATGCCGCGGGTGCAGCCCTAGATAAGGCAAAAAGACAAAAATAAATAAATAAATTCATGGATACTAGTTGGGTTCATTACTCTGAGCCACAACGGGAACTCCATTCTTTTTTTCTTTTTCTAAATAAATTTTATTGGTGTATAGTTGACTTGGACTGTTGTGGTAGTTTCAGGTGTCCAGCAAAGTGCATCACCTATACATACAGCCGTTATTTTTTCCCATCTAGCTTATTACAGGACATTGAGTAGACTTCCCTGGGCTATACAGTGGGTCCGTGTTAGTTATCTATGTTATACGCAGTGGTGTGTATGTGTTAACCCCACACTCCTAATTTATCCCCTCCCCGCACGGTTCCCCCTTTGGTAACCACAAGTTTGATTTCGAAATCTGTGAGCTTGTTTCCGTTTCATTAGCAAGGGTTTTTTTAATCATTTTTTATTAGATGCCACATAGAAGTGGTATCACATGGTGTTTGTCTTTGTCTGACTTACTTCACTCAGTATGATAAATGGCATTATTTTGTTTTTTAAGCAAAGTCGCAGGTGTAAAAATCGTGGCTGAGTGTGAACATGCTTGCCCCAAGCAACCCAGCTCGGGGGGGTTCCAGGACAGAAGCTCAGGGGCCTGAATGTGAGTTTACGGCAGGCTCCCTGAGCTCCTGGCTTCCCTCTGGCGGCGAGACAGTCACAGACACAAGTGACATGATTCCGCGGAGAATATCCCGCCCACGGTAGAAGAGACCCGGTCTGGGAGCACTGAGTGGGCGAGCTCGTCCACTGTGGGGTGACCAGGAAGGCGTCCTGCTGCCAGGGAAGCCGGGTGAGGGGCTCCCCCGCCCTGGGCAAAGTCGGGGGCGCTGCAGTGGATGGAGGGGGTCCCCCGTGTCTCCGGCCAGGGTCAGCGCCCAGGATGAAGAGTGCGGCCTCGGCCGCCAGGGGGAGCCCTTGGACTTCGTTGGCCTGAGGATGCGGGGCCGCCTCAAGAGGAAACCGCGGGCGGCCGCGTGGAGGGCGGAGTGGATCCTGTCCGGCCACTTGCTTGGAGAGCGACCTCGGGCGAGCGACTTGGCCTTCCTGGGCTTCGGTTTTCTCCCTGTGAAAGGCAGGAAGCCCCTTTGAGGGCCAAGCTCTGAATCTGGCTCTCAGTTCACCTTGGCCTTCTAGCACCTTCCTCTCTGACTCTCATCCATCAAACAGGGACCTACTCCTCCCGCCGGTGCGGCTCTGGGCGCTGAACCACGCGCAGTCCCTGTCCCTGGCTCGGAGTCCCCCAGGCCAGGCAGCCTCCCCTGGGCACCCCGGGGTGGGTCCGGAGGCTGGTATGTGCCTTCCTCCTCGCCTCTTTTTTTTTTTTTTGTCTTTTTGCCTTATCTAGAGCCGCACCCGTGGCATATGGAGGTTCCCAGGCTAGGGGTCTAACAGGAGCTGTAGCTGCCGGCCTTCGCCACAGCCACAGCAACGTGGGATCCGAGCCGCATCTGCAGCCTACACCACAACTCACGGCAACGCCGGATCCTTAACCCACTGAGCAAGGCCAGGGATCGAACCCGCAACCTCATGGTTCCTAGTCGGATTCGTTAACCACTGAGCCACGACGGGAACTCCTTCCTCTTCTCTTTGCTTGTCACTCTCACCCACTGCACTGCAGCTGCAGCGGCAGGGGGTGGTGGGGGGTCGGGCAGCTTCTAGTCAGAGTCCGCAGCTGGCAAACAAGCCAGCACTGAACTGGCCGGATGAGCTGACGCTGAAGGGGGCTTTCCTGCTTCCTCCATCTGGTGGCCTGCAAGGCAGGGGGCAGGCTGGGACTCCGATTTGCTCGGGCCTCCGAGGAGGGGCCCTCCGTGGTCTCCACCTCCTGTGAGCTTTCTTGCGGGGAGGTGCGCCCTGTCCTGGAGCGCGGCAGAGCGGCGTGCTCTTTATCCTGGGAAGCGCTGTCGGCGGGGAGGGGGTCAGGTTCGAGGGCCCCGGCTGCAGGGTCGGAGCTGCGGGTGGTGGCGAGGCCCCAGGCAGGGCAGCGGAAAGACTCAGCCCAGGGAGCGGCCACTGATGGGAAGTGTTAGGGTGGCCAGCTGGACTCAGGGATGCAGCACGGGTTTCTAGTTCGGGTAGAACCTTCTAGCTCAGCCATGCCATTGGTTTGGCCTGAGGGCCAAACACATTCCTGGGGCTGGTGCTGAGCTTGGCCTGGCACGTCATGAGTCTGGCCTACCACGGGGGCCAAAATGATGGAGGATGGTTGGGAACAGGACCCCCAGGAAGGCAGGGGTGGGAAGCACAACCAAGCCTCTGGACAGAAGGAGGTGGGGGTGCCGGGCAGAGCCCCTGGTCACGAGCTAAGGCTGTGGGTTGCCCCTTGGCCCCCGTCCCTGGGAAGGAACAAGGCGCCCAGTGTGCCGTGGCCCCTGGGGGCCTGCAGCTCCGTCTATGTCGCGTGAGACTCAACCGGCCGGGCGTGGAGCCAGCCCTTGACGGGCCGGCACCGCCCAGGCCGCGGGGGTGATGCCGGCAGGGCCTGGAACAGTGGCCTGCCTCTCCCCCGGGCATCCTCCAAAGCCCCGATTCTCTGTCCCGACATGGAGAGCTGCCCAGTCCGGACGGCAGGTGGCTCCTCAGACTTGAGGACAGAGCTGCAGGCTGGCCTGGAGGTCAAAGCAGTGTGAGGGTGACACCTCCCCTGGCTGCGCCAGCACCTGTGACCACACAGCAGATGGGCTTAGGGGTGTGACAGGTCCGCTAGCGAGGAACACGGGGCACAGGCTGGCTGCCGCCCGGCTGTCAGGAAGCACGGCACGGCTCTCGGGCAGGGAGAGGGGGCTGCTGGGCCCACTGGTCAGACAGGGAGAAAAGGCGGGCTGGGGCGACCCTGCAGGGGGCTAGAGGCCAGCGAGGGCCGCTCTGATCTCTGCTCCCAGCTCCGTATATGTCTCCACCCTTGGCTCTTGTGTCATTTCAAACGGTTTGGGAGTTCACCATCTTCGTCTTTTCCTTGGTGCCATGTGAAATCCTTTGAGGAGGCGCCAAGACTGAAAATGAGAAGCTGGACACGCAGGCCTGGCTCAGGAGCTCTGTGATGGAGAAACGAGAGCCCAGATGGAATGGGCTCCCCGAACCTTGCCAGGCAGCACACCCCCGGGGCCACGACACACGCAACTGTCTCCCATCTCACAGGTGAGGAGGCTGAGTCCACGCCACGCTTGCTCCGGGCCCCGCGGCCCACAGCTTGAGGCCTGGCTGCAGACATGGCCCCACGTGCTGCCCTGGGCGGGTGGGCGGAAAGAATGGAAAGCCAGAGCCTTGGCAGATTATCAATTATTAGCTAGGATTGTTACTGAGTTATTATTATTTAGGATTTTTAATTGCTATTATTAATAATCCTGGGCAGATTATTTATTAGTAGTAGTAAAACAAAGTAGTTAAAAAGAACTGGGCAGTTCCCTGGTGGCTCAGCAGGTTAAGGATCCGGCATGGTTACTGCTGTGGCTCATTGTCGCTGCTGTAGTGCGGGTTCAATCCCTGGCTACGGAACTTTCCGGGCACGGCCAACAAAAAATCCCACAAAGGAATAAAGTTTCCCAGTACATCAATGCAGTTATGTTCAGAAGTCTGGGAAGGAAGGAAGGAAGAAGGAGGGAGGGACAGAGAGAGGGAGCGGGAGAGGGAGAGAAAGCGCGAGCCAGGCTCTGGTTTAACCCCGACTCTGGGCCTCAGTGGCCTCACCTGTAAAGTGGGGGCATAGCACTGAGTTCCTGGGGCCAAATGAGTGACACAAGAACAGCGTCTGGCACATGACAAGGACTTAGTGTTGGCTCTGAGGGCTGCCAGGCATGTAGGGCCTGGAACGCGGGGCGATCGTCTGCTGAGAGGAGGGCCCAGGGCTCGCTTAGGCCTGAGGTTCCCCTGGGTGCGGGGTGACCTGGGGCAAGGTGACCGCTGCACGGCAGGAGCCTGTGGGCTTTCAAAGGCACAGGGTGGGCCATGCAGAGCTGCTGAGAGCCTAGTCTGAGCAGGTCCCGGCCAACCTGGCAGCCCACATGTGCTTTACACCTTGCACGGGGCTCCCTCGTGCCCGAACCAGGCTCCAAGCGTGCACCACCTAATAGTCCAGAAAAAAGGGATCCGAGGAAAGGGCTCCATCCGTGTGGTACCAGAGACCCTCGAAGGCTGGGGCTCCTCCTGCCCAGGGTCGGGCAGGTTTGGGGCTAAGAGCAAAGCCCAGGGAGCGGCAGGGATGTGGCAGACCTCCAAGGCCTCCCGTTACATGAAACATTTACAAAAGCACACCCGTCACTGGTTTCATCTTGAAAAGGCCTCCCCGGAGGTGACGCGGGCGGGGAGACAGGGCCTGGGCGGGAAGGGTCGTTGCTTTAATTCAGGTCGGAACCCACCACCGCCCTCTGGTCCGCGTGATCGTTAGTTACAAAAATAAATAGGAAAAAAGCAGCAACTCTTTAGTGATCGTGGAATTAACCTGACAGCAGTTAAATGTGCTTAAGCATCGGGCGTGTCTCCTCAGCGGCACCGAGAGAATCTGGAAGCACTTGGTTGGTGTTGGAGGCAGTGCGGAGGGAAGCGGGGCGGCGGCTCACAGCTCGGCGTCGGCGTACATGCCGTTGATGAGATAATCCACCTGCGCGTAGTCCTTCCTCCTGTGGCTCTCGTAGGCCTGCAGTGCAAACAGGACCAGGACCGCAAGGAAGAGTGCGACCCCCAGGAAGAGCACCGCCAGGAGGAGACTTCTGTTCACTGAGGCCGGGGCCAGGGGCTGGCTGGAGACCATCAGGTACTGGCCCAGGGTGCTGAGCTGGCACGAGTCTGTGGCTGGCGCCTTGGCACCCCCTGAGCTCCCGGGGGGCAGCCCCGTGGAAGCAGTGCCAGGCGTGGGTTCAGGTTCGGGCTGCTCTGGCGCCCGAGCTGTGCCTGGCCCCGTGGCCCCGGGCGTGGACGCGGGAGGGCCTGGCCGCGTCGTGTGGGCCGTGGACTCCACTTCGGGGGCTGGGCTGGTGTGAGGTGCAGGTGCTGGCGCTGTGCTGGCAGCTGGCTCGGATGCCTTGGTTGTGGTCCCCGCTGTCGTGGGCACAGAGGCCATGGAGGGTGTGGTGGGCTCTGAGGTTGCGTTTGAGAGGGTGGGCGTGGGCCCACCTGCCGTGTCAGCCGCAGTCTGCGCCAGCGGCGTCTGGATGGTGGGACCTCGTGTAGAGACGTTAAGTGCTTGGGGACTCGGGGGCACGGGGCTGGCCGTGGAGTGGCTGGGGGTGTGCCTGGGAGCACTTTGTGTGCCCGTGGGGCTGCTGGCACTTGCTGGGGTCACAGCAGCGGTCTGAGCACCCGTGGCCTGTGTGGGTGGCGGGGGCATCGTTGGTGTCGCTGGCTTTGACCACGTGCTGCCATCGGGCGCCGGGGTGTGGGGCGAGCTGCGGGCAGCGCTGGGGGACGGGGTCCGCCAGGCAGACACCAGCGGGGACGGACTGGGCGCCCTGGAGGCAGCTCTGTCCGGGGTCCCTTCTGCCGTCACCGAAGCGCCCATGTCTGTCCTGTGTGTGGTCCCTGCGGGGACCGCGGGAGAGGTGGAGTTGCCCGCCCAAGTCCCTTCGGGTAACGTGATGCGAGAAGGTGTCGCCGAGGTCAGCCTTTCAGACGTTTTATTAAAGACTCCTGCAATTGTTTCCGTGGATGAATTTTTCTCTGAATTATCTGTCTCGCTGAGGACCGGGTACCCTGAGAGTCAGAAGAGGGAGAGTAAGATACGTCACTTTCCATCCCATGCAGGTGGATCAGTCAGAGATCACCTTCAGTTCCGGCCCGTGGGGCTGGCCCGGGAGGCCGAGGGGCGCCTTTCTTCCCAGCCCGGAGAGGAGAAAGGTGATGTGGGAACACGCTGCCCTCTCGTCTCACTGCACACCTCTGGCCCGCAGCCCATCGGAGAGGCGCTCGGCTCTTTGATTTCCACACTCCTTTGCTCTCTCTGAACCCCAAGCCCACTGAAGCCTTCAGAGCTTGACTCTTTGATCCAGTTCCCAAAATAGCAAAGTCTCACATTACAGGTGTGACTCACCATTAAAAAAAAAAAAAAAAATACCAGGAGTTCTCCTGTGGCGATGCGGGTTAAGGATCTGTGGGATCTGGTATTGTCACTGCAGTGGCTCGGGTTGCTGCTGTGGTGCGGGTCTGAACCCTGGCCTGGGAACTTCCACACGCCACATGCAGACAAATAAACGAACCTCACCAAACACCACTGAGGTCTACAAAGCAGGTAAGTCGTTGGTGAGATATTATACAGGAATTTTTGGCTTTATGAAAAGAGTCACAGCTGGGTTCCCGATGCTGAACAGGGCCTGGCACAGAGCAGAAGTACCAGTAAATGTGTGGCGGACACCCCCCCACTCAGTAAAGACTAGCTTGGTGGGAGAAATGAAAGTTTGCCGGGGCAGTTAGGTGACGCCCTCGGGGCTCGGAGGCTGGGTCCCGCCTGGGCCCAGGAAGAGTCTGGCCGCAGGGCCTTCCCAGCCCGGCACCCGGAGGCCCCTGCAGGCCTTCCCAGCAGTCGCCCAGCTTTCTCACTTACGTGGGTGCTGGGGAGCCGCCTGGCTTTCACATAAGGACCAGGAGGAGATGCACACGAGCACGAGGGCTGTCCACATCTTGTGGGCGCGCGGGGAGCAGGGCTGGGCGGCCCCCGGGGCTCCCAGCCGGCTGCTCCTCAGGCCGCTAACGGTTCCCTGCTGTGTGGCCGGGGGACCTGTGGTCAAGAAGGAAGGCGTGGGGTCAGTCACGCACGGCCTCGTCCAGGGCACCGCCCCGGCTGTGGAGGGCTCTGGCCGGGCCCAGGGTGCCAACAGAGCCAAATGCTTGCACCGCGGCCTGGCACCCAGGAGGGGCACAGCATCTCAGCCAGGTGTCCGGTGACCCGCCCGGCGCCTGCTTCGATGGATTTCAAGCACTTCTTTTTTCTTGCCTTTTGTCATTTTAGGGCCGCATCCGCAGCATGTGGAGGTACCCAGGCTAGGGGGTCTAACAGGAGCTGTAGCTGCCGGCCTACACCACAGCCACAGCAACGCGGGATCTGAGCCGCGTCTGCAGCCTACACCACAGCTCACGGCAACGCCGGATCCTTAACCCACTGAGCAAGGCCAGGGATCGAACCCGCAACCTCATGGTTCCTAGTCGGATTCGTTAACCACTGAGCCACGATGGGAACCCCTCAAGCACTTCTTGACCCAGTTTTACTACGTGTCTCACTGTCCTCGTGTGGAACTCCCAGAGTTCCACAGGGAGAGGCCAAGACTTGGCCACGGCTGCAGAGCCAAGGCCTCCCCATCACCGAGATGATCCACGTCGTCTCCTTCAGCCTCTCCAGAGGCCCACAGGACCCAAAGCAGGCCCTGTGACGTCCCCGCACCTGTGACAACCACCTGGGGAGACGCCACTTGTCCAGCCAGTCAGCAACCACCCACCCATCACCCATCACCCATCAATCATCCTTCCACCCATCCGTTCATCCCGTATTCTCTAAGTACCTACTCTTGCGCCAGGGTGTGCGCTTAGGACAAAAAAATAAATAAATGGATAAAAAAGTCAAACTCGCTGCTCTAGGGAGCCTGCATCCAGTGGGAGGCACAGAAAAGAGGTCACTGCAAGCTGGTACAAGCGTAAAGCAGGGACATGACTCAGGGCTGGGAGACGGGGAGGAGACGCACCTGGGCAGGCTTTGAAGGCTAAGTTTCCCGGGTAAGTAACATCTGAGCCATGTTCTGCAAGATGGATGGGGTCCACCTGGTGAGGAAGGGGTGGGAGAGGCGAGTGGGAGCGGGGAGCAGGAGACGACCACAGGGCCGGGGTGACACCGGGGAGGGGCAGGCCACCGCTCGTGCCCTGCTGGTCCTGGGTGTGCCAGGGTCCTGTCCCCCGGCCCCGCACCACGAACCCCACGCGGCCGCCTTGGAGGCCCGAGCCCTCCCCGTACACATGGAGCCACACGGAGTCACGGTCAGTCCTGCGGCTGAACACCTGATGCGGGCATACGGGCCTGCTGGGAGCCTGGGGGCCGCCTGGGGCTCCTGGAGGTGTCTCCAAAGTCAGTCCTGCCTGAAGACACACCGCGCTTTCGGCCTCTCCCCGGCCCTCATCGCAAAGCTCTGGAGTTGCACAGAACGTCTTGGAAGGGGGCCTCCAAGTCACCCTGAATGAAACGTCGCCGACGCTACCTGCTGCTCTCCGCAGCCCCACACCAGGCTGGCTCGCCCGCTTCCCCGCAGCCCCAAGGGTCACCTTCGAGTGTCCCCTTGGGGTCCTGCCCCACCTGCCACGCCGCAGCTGCCAGAGAGATCTTCGTAGCCCATAAAGCCGGCGCTGCCTCCACTGCTTAACCCCCTTCCTAGCCAGGGATGACTTCAAAGCTCTTTCACGTGGCTGATCCCCCTGTGCCCACCCCACCAGACACGTGCAATAGCTGCCATTGCAGCCCAGGACCCGGCTTAGCCTCGGCTGCCCCCCGCCGCCCCCAAACAAGGAGCACGTCCGGCCCTGCTGGGAGCCACACTAAAGCAGTCCCCATGCAGCATAAAGGGACATCTAGGGGTGGCTTTTTGCCTCCTGGGAGCCACAGGGATTGTTGCAAAGTGGCCCCGGGACTGGAAAAACCCCTTGGAGCCCAAACTCTGCCAGCAGGCTGGCCCGCTCCCAGACCCCCTTCCAAGAGTTGCTAACTTCAGTTTGGCCTCGTGGTGCACTCCCCCCTGGGCGGGCTGCAAGGCCCCGGTGTCCTCCAGGTTTAAAAAGTTCCCTCAGGACGAAAAACCACAGATTTGCATCTGTGCAGAAGGCAGTCTTTGTTCTGACAGAAGCAAGTGTGTGGCGGGGAGAAACGGCCCAATGTCAGGAGCAGGAAGGACCCGCGTGGGGCGGGCTCAGCACAAAGAGCTTGTACTCCCCCGAGCTGAAGCAAATGCAGCTGGGCGCTCAGTAAATAAACGCCTTGAAGGGGCTCTCTCTTTGGCCAGTCACGTGTACTGACTGCATTTAAAATGCCACCACCACTGAGCCCCACGTGCTGCCCAAGTCCGAGCCCTGGGTCTGGGGTCCGTTGTGGGGGGTGTGGGTGACGTGACGGGCTTTCCAAATGCAGCCCAGGCCGTCCACTGCCCACTCATGACAAATCTCCAGAGCAGGATCAGCAAACTTTTTTCCGTAAAGAGCTAGACACGAGTTCCCCTTGTGGCTCAGCGGGTTAAGAACCTGACCAGTATCCATGAGGATATGGGTTTGATCCCTGGTCTCACTCAGTGGGTGAAGGATCTGGCATTGCCATGAGCTGCAGTGTAGCTCACAGACATGGCTCGGATCTGGCGTTGCTGTGGCTGTTGTGTAGGCTGGCAGCTACAGCTCTGATACGACCCCTAGCCTGGGAACTTCCATATGCTGCAGGTGCAGCCGCAGAAAAAAAAAAACAAAAAACCGAGTGAGCGAGCGTGTGAGAGAGCTAGATAGCAAATATTTTTGATTTTCTGGGCGATACGGTCTGCGTTTTTGCTACTCAAGCCTGCAAAAGCAGCCGTGGGCCACAGGCACAGGGTGGCTGTGGCTGTGTCCCCATTAAACTTTATTTACAAAAACAGGCAGCAGCCAGGACTTGGCCCCCAGGCCGCGGTTTGCCACTCTTGCTCCGGCGCTTTGGTAAACTCTGCAGCTGATGCCGCACGAAAGCAGGAGGAACTGATTCAAGGTGCTGAACGGCCTGCCTCCTTCCTGTCCAGCCCCTCACCCTGGAACAGGCACGAACCGTCCCATCCCCGGGCCGGGCACAGCCTCCAGCTGGTCTCCTCCTGGGGCCCCTTCTGCCAAGTGGCGTCCCCTCCCTCCCCTGCATCACCCCTGCCCGGCAAGGGGCTCCCATGGTCTCATGGTGTCATGACCCGTGGCCCAGAGGGGATCACGCAGTGCCTATCCCCCCCGTGGGCCACCCGGGGAAGGCAGAAGCTCTGACTGCTGCAGACCAGGCTCTCCTGGTCTCTGCGGGGCTCGGCCCTCTGACCTTCGCCCACCCTGACCCTGCAAAGCCCCCTGGGGACCCTCTCGGGGTTCGCAGACCCAGTCACTGAGCAGTGGCCCTGCCTGCAGGCCTTGGACACTCACGAGCAGCGGGCGCTCAGGGCGCTCTCCCAGGCCGGACCGTCTCTGCTGGAGAGCTGTGGGCCGGGCACCGTGTGCTCGCCGGGGGAGGCCGGGCTTTGCGGGAGGCGAGAGCTGCTCTGAGGGGCACTCCCAGGCCATGGCACACGTGGGGCCCAGGCAGATGCTCCACTCTGGTGACAGCTGCATCTAGGGTTTGAAAAAGAGTAAACGCTCCGTGAGAAAAGCCCGGCAGGGGGGTGGGGACCCAGTAGGACTGGAGGGAGGGACAGCGGGTAAAGAACCGGACATAGCTTTTGTGAGGATGTGGGTTCGATTCCTGGCCCCGCTCAGTGGATTAAGGATCCGGTGTTGCCGCAATGTAGGTTGCAGATGTGGCTCAGACCCAGCGTTGCTGTGACTGTGCTGTAGGCCAGCAGCTGCAGCTATTTGACCCCTAGCCTGGGAACTTCCAATATGCCGCGGGTTCAGTATAAAAAGGGGAAAAAAATCTAGTAAGACTGGAGGGAGGCACCCACATCTCAGCAGTCCCTTGGTCACGATACTGGGAAAATGACAATATGTATTAAAAGTTTCAATGTCAAAACTTCTGATGTCCCACTTTCCGCTGCTGGAATTTTTTTCTAAGGAACCAGCTGGACAGATGTCTAAAGATGGAGACACACAATGGAGTTCTTCGCTGATTTCACAGTGAAAAGTTAGAAAAGTTCTGTCAAATGTGGTCTCATGCATAAGTAAAATTCTACGGCAGGTGTTGAAAAGTAGGCAAATTTCCATGTCTTGACGTGGGAGTAAAAAAAGAGCAGGTCACACAACAGTATTCCCACCACGACCCCGCTTTTACTGACGGACGTTTGTCGAGGGTTCGGACAGATTTACACCAGAGTGTTCACAAAGGGGCTCCCTGGAGAAGGAATTTGCTGTGATTTTCACTTTCTACTTCACGCCATTTTTTTTCAAAGGATTATTCCTTTATCTATCTATCTGTCTATCTATCTGTCTATTTATTTATTGGCAGTGCCTGCAGCACACAGAAGTTCCCAGGTCAGGGATCAAACCTGCACCACAGCAGTGACACCGCCAGGTCCTTAACCCACGGAGCCACCAGGGAACTCCACCTTTTTTTTTTTTTTTTTTTTTAATGGCCGCAACCACGGCATATGGAAGTTCTCAGGTCGGGGACTGAATCTGAACCACAGCTGTGGCAACACCCAATCCTTAACCCACTGTGCCAGGCTGGGGATCGAACCTGTGCCTCAGCAGTGACCTGAGCTGCTGCAGTTGGAGTCTTAACCTACTGTGCCACAGTGGGAACTCTTTTTTTTTTTTTTTAAACAATTGGATTGCTCTTCTTGGAAAGCACTCCTCAGAGGCTCCGATGGAAGAAAAAAATGTCTGACTTTTAAGGCAGAAGGGCACAGAGGAATCCTACATGATAGAGTTTTGCACTCAGATATTAATAATTTAGAGAAACTTGATGATTTACATATTAGGAGATGCATTTTTCTAGGAGCCAACCAAACTTGGGAGGAATCCAGGAGTACAGTTATGTGAAGCTATTAACCGGCACGAATGATTCTCTCCTTGATGAATATCGAATGTAAACTCAGGAGGCTGAAGAAACTCCTCGCCTCCTAGAGTGGCCCGTACTACTAGGGGTGACGCCTGAGGACACTACGGGCTCTGTCCATCACAAGTGCCCACGTGCACACACACGCATGCATGTATTCACACTCATGGGCACACAGCTACATAGGCACACACACCGCCATGCGTGTGCACGTGCAGCCACACACATGCATGTGTGCAAACAATCACGCCCACAGCTACAGGCAAGGCGGGTGCACACACAAGGAGCATCTCCCTGCAGCTCTCTGGGGAAACGCAGCAAGTATCTCAGGAAAACGCTGCTGGAGGCCCTCACTGCTCGTTCGCTCCGCCGGTGGGGCTGGTGATCACTCCTACAGACACAGGAATTGGCCGCCGTGACTTCAGCTCTCTGGTATGGTCCTGCCTCCACCGTCCAAGAGCGCATTCTAAACGTCAGGATCCCCATGTGAGGACCTGTGCTAATGTAAGCTGACTCACGCCGGGCAAGCCGTTAACAAGACTCGGAACAACAGTTTCCCCCGCAAAGGCTTTAGTGAGCCTTCAATAAGGGTCTGGCCACTTACTATCAAAGTCTCAGACTACAACAGGTGAAAAGGAAAGGGACCCCTGGGCAGGAAGGCAATCAGCAGGAAGGGCTAAGTGAGTAATAAGTAGGAGAGCGGGGCAGGTGGAAAGACGGAGGTCAGGCCGTGCTGGGAGTACCTCTTTCTCGGGGGCCAGCTCCCCACAAGTTCTGCACAGAAAGGGCAGTGCCCCCACAGGCCAGGCAACACTCTCCTGGCAAGGCGCCCTCACAACGGGCCCCGGGCGCCGACTTCATGATGCTTCTCTGGTCCTTGACGTTGTGCTCCCCGCTCCCATCCCTCCCGTCTCTGATTTCTTGTGTTTCAAACCTTGGCTTGATTTTTAACTTTTATGAAATTGTTATATACAGGGTGCTGCATGCAAGTTACATGAAATAGACTCTACATTGCCTAATTCCTCTTTCTGGCTTACACGGGTTCCTGGGCCCAACTCAGGCGTTACCCCCCACCCCACATACACACATTCCATCACATTGGTAACTTATGGATCAGCAGCAATGTGGTCCCAGCCGCTCCGACAAGCTGGGGAAACTAAACAGACCAAGGAGCAGGGACTGCGGAAACAAATACAGGGCAGACCACACACACCTGTCTTGACACGTCACCTGGATGAACTTTGGTATCAGAACCCAAGGAACACAGTCTTGTGGTTTTGTGCATATAGACATTGTCCTGTGGTCCAAAGGATGTGTCTCTGTGGCAGATGGGAATCTGGTGCACGAGATAACATCTTAATTACACCGCTTCCTTCCAGGTTTCGGTAAGTTTTGGTATCAGGCTAAATGCTCTGAGCAAGAGCCTACTTCTTGCGTTCAATGTGGGTAAATCTGACATTCCTCTGTCCCTTAGGCAAGTCTAGCATGTAAGGAGAAAATAAGGATTTAAATTTTCCAGATGCTTCCTCCAGGGAGGGGGAAAAAACGCTTATATTAGAGGCAGATTTCTAAGTAGAAATTTACGTTTTATGGCCAACCATGTGGATGCTGACCCCCTAACAGCCAACTGCACACACTAAGTAGCTGCCCGGACTCGCGTGGAGGAGGCAAGCAGGTGAATGGAAATGCACGACCCCCTTCCGGGTAGAGAAGGCCCAGGGAGGCCTGGCTTGCCTAAAGGGCCAGCTCTCTTTGAGCGAAACACTCCCTGGGGCCCAACCTTGGCCTGCAAGACCTTTTATCTCCCCACCCAGACGGCAGTGTCCCGACTTTCCCCTCCTCTGTCCCAAACTGGACCCACCCGGGCCTCCTCTCTGGCTTGGGGTCCCCTTAAGCCCTCCTCCTGCCTCCTGCCTCCTTGGGCTCCCATCCATCCCCCTTGGGGGTCTCGATCCCCAGTTGACTCCCTCCATTACTTTCTCTCCTCCTACTCCTCACCAGCCTGCAGTGTCCCCATTCATCTTTTCCCTTGTCCCCTTCCCTGCCTCCCGTGCCATGCCCCCTCCTCTGCCTCCCGTGCCCAAAGGTCCCCTCCTCTGCCTCCCGTGCCCAAAGGTCCCCTCCTCTGCCTTCCGTGCCCGAAGGTCCCCTCCTCTGCCTCCCGTGCCCGAAGGTCCCCTCCTCTGCCTCCCGTGCCCCTATTCACCGCTCCTCCTGTCCTCCACCTCCCTCTCTCAGCCCCAAGCCGGTTCAGACAGCGGTGACAACAGCTCCCCGGACGGCAGCGCAGGCCCCTTACCCGGGCGCGGCAGGCCTGCGGCGGCCCGGCGGCCCTCGGGCGGCGGGGAAGCGCCCGCGGTCGGCGTGGGGACGTGGCCAGCAGTGGAGCAGCACGACCGCGAGCCAGGACTGCTCAGAGAAGCCGCCGGGGCCCGGGCCCCGCCCGGACCGCCCCGGAGGTGACGTCACGAGAGGGCGGGTCCCAGAGGGCGGGGCAGCCCCGGCCGGCGCTCCTAACAGTCCCGCGGCTCCTGGGGCTGCCGGAGTCGAGCCGGAAGCGAGGGGCGTGGTTGCACCGGGGCTCCGCCCACCGGGGGGCGGGTCCGGGCTAAATCCCTCGCGGGCCGGAAGCGGCTATTTTGGACCTGTCTCTGGCGGAAGTGGTGGTTCCTGGGGCTCTGCTGAGACTGTGGACACCGCCCTGTGGGGACCGAGATGTCACAGCTGGGCTGGGTGAGCTCAGACCTACAACGACGGCGTGCATGTCACCCGAGGGCGTGACCCTGCGACCTGCCCGCCCTCTAAAGGCTGTCCACAGCCCCGGGGGGGCAGGCGCTGTGGGATCCCAGGAGCGAGCAGTAGTCGGGATGGCAGCCAGCGAGTTTCGAGCGCCTACAACGTGCCAAGCACTGGGCTTGGTTCTGTGATTTAATTCTGCAGTGAGGCACTTAGCCCCAGTTTTACAGACGCTGAAACTGAGGCTCTCGGAATGTTTTGTAATTGTGAGACGTGGAGCAACACGTAGTGTAGAGGACAGCGTATGGAATTTGACCTTAGTTAGAAATAGACTTCTTAAATTACTAGGTTTGTGACTACCCCAGTCTAAGGCCTTCTCGAGTCCCCGCAGGTCCAAACCAAAGCCTGTCTGTGAAAGACCATCTCAATGGGAATAATCCAAAAGGCTTTATTTTCAGACAGTTATGAAAAAACTTGTCTTATAAAAAACCCATCTTGGGGTCATGGGCTAAGAAACTAAAAAGACCCAGAAAACTGAAGGTGTGCAAAGATGGGATCAACTTGCCAGCTCTGAGCTCTGCGAGCACCTGAAACTCACTTTAGAACTGTCACGTCCCTTTAAGTCTCATGGTTTCAGGCGGTGTAGCCCTTACCCTGCAAGGGTGTAGGTTTGCGGAGAGGCCAGCCAGATGGGACGGTTTGTGAAGACAAGATCCTTTTGCTTTGTGTTTGCTTTAATTTTCCCAACAAGCTCAGCTCTAACATACGAAGTGCAGTATCTGTTCAATTCACAAATGAAAATATACCCAGACAGCCAGTTGTGGTTCCATGCTTGGCTTCCTCAAAATCACTTTCTGTGATCTTATTTCCTCTTTAGTAAAATCGAGACAGTTTTTACTGCTAAGGCTGATATTACAAAGATAAGACCAGTCCTCCTTTGTCTGGCTCTCTGACTGTTTTTCTAATAAAGTTTTATTGCAATACATCTGTGTCTCTTTATTATGTATTATCTGGCTGCTTTTGCACTGCAAGGGCAGAATTGAATAGTTGCAGCAGAGACCCTGTGGCCCACAAAAACCTGATGTATTTACTGCCTGGTCCTTTACAGAAAATGCTTGTAAAACCCCGGTGTATTGCTAGAAAATGGGTTTTGGTGAGAGAAAGAGACAGGGAAAAAGGAAGGACAGGCTTCAGACAACAATGGAAATATTTTTCAGAAACTCATTCTCTCTTAGGGAAATCTGATAGCTTTCAGTGAATTGGGGTCACACCTAACAGCACAGCTCTGGGAACCACATAGCTGCTGCTTCTTTTTTTTTTTCCTTGTCATTTTATAGGGCCACACTCGTGGCATGTGGAGGTTCCCAGGCTAGGGGTCAAATCAGAGTTACAGCTGCTGGCCTACACCACAGCCACAGCAACGCCAGATCCAAGCTACATCTGCGACCTACACCACAGCTTATGGCAACACTGGATCCTTAACCCACTGAGCGAGGCCAGGGATCGAACCCACAACCTCATGGATCCTAGTTGGATTCGTTAACCACTGTGCCACGACGGAAACTCCCACATAGCTGTTTCTGTAGAGCATTATGAAGAGTAAAACAGGCTAGGAGAGCTGCTCTTTTTTTCTTTTTTAAGGCCCACACCCGAGGCATGTGGAAGTTCCCAAGCTAGGGGTTGAATTGGAGCTGCAGCTGCCCGCCTACGCCGCAGCCACAGCAATGCAGGATCTGAGCCTCATCTGTGATCTACATGGCAGCTCACAGCAACTCTGGATCCTTAACTCACTGAGCAGGGCCAGGGATCAAACCTGTGTCCTCATGGATAGTTGTCGTGTTTGTTACCTCTGTGCCATTCACTCTGATGGCAGCGGGTGAACTAAAGACAGAAGGATGCCGTCCAATCTTCAAGCTCTGTCTCGGGGCACGGAGGCTCTCAGGAGCTTTCTATACAGAAAGCGCTAAACAGCAAACTCAGCTCGGGCCTCTTAGTTGGTGATTTATTATTTGAATGTAAGGCTGTGCTAGGTCTCGCGGGTAAAAGTCAGGGCTCTGGACTAACACTTGCCAGGCTTCAAATTCTGACTCCTTCACTTTTAGCTGAATGACAGCAGGCAAGAGGCTTAGCCACTCTGTGCCTCAGTTTATCCTGCAGTCAAGTCACATGACTCATGGTGGTTATGTTTAAAAATTTCCCGTAAATGCCGAGTCATTGCTCTTAAGGAGAAAATGAGACCAATACTTCCCCTTGTGCCCCTTTGCGGTCGGTCAGTATTTACCCACTGAAAGTTCATTTTTTGGAGTTGCTGTCGTGGCGCAGCGGAAACAAATCCGACTAGGAACCACAAAGTTGCGGGTTCGATCCCTGACCTCACTCAGTGGGTTAAGGATCCAGTGTTGCCATGAGCTGTGGTGTAAGTGCCAGACGCGGCTCAGATCTGGCATTGCTGTAGCTGTGGTAAAGGCCAGCAGCTGTAGCTCCAATTTGACCCCCTAGCCTGGGAACCTCCATATGCCAGGGGTACAGCCCTAAAAAGAGACAATAGCTGAAAAAAAAAGTTCATTTTTATACTCTGAACACAAAACTAGGGACACTGACAATATGGAATTTTTAGAATAAAAGTGGATAAGTGACGAGGATAGGAATATAATTATAGAGGCATTATTGGATTGAGCCTCCTGGCTTGTAATGTTCGGAAATATTTGTTTGCCTTTCTTTATTTACTATGGATTGATTTTTCTGGGGAAAAAACATCTTGGAGGTTATGGAACAAGGCCACTATGTATTTACACTGAAGGGTTTTTTTTTCAGTTTTTTTAAAAAGCACATTTTTTGGGCTGCGTCAAGGCATTCAGAAGTTCCTGGGCCAGGGGAATCAAACCCACGCCACAGCAGTGATCTGAGCCACAGCAGTGACAGCACTGGATCCTTAACCAGCTGAGCCACCAGGGAACTCCAAAAAAATGCATTTTTTTTTTTTTGTCTTTTTTCGGGCCGCACCTGAGGCATATGGAGGTTCCCAGGCTAGGGGTCCAGTTGGAGCTGTAGCTGGTGGCCTACACCACAGCCACAGCAAAGCGGGATCCAAGCCGTGTCTGTGACCTATACCACAGCTCACAGCAACACTGGATCCTTAACCCACTGAGTGAGGCCAGGGATCGAATCCGTGTCCTCATAGATTCTAGCTGGGTTCGTTAACCGCTGAGCCACGATGGGAACTCCCGAAAAAACACATTTTAAATTTCAATACATTTTTAGTTAATTTAGAGGAATTACTCAAAGATATGTTGTATGGTTTTAAAAACATTTTTATTGAGAATTAGTATGGTACAGAAAATGTACATACAGGTCTATAGCTTGATGAGCTCTCACCACCTGCACCCCTGGTATAAGGAGCACTCAGATGAGGAACGGCAACCAGCATCCTGGAGACCCGTCATCCTCCTTCCTGGCCCCAAACAAAATACCAAGTATCCTCAAAGATTCGGAGCAGCGTGAACTCTTACACATCGCCATATAGTAGAGCTGTTTTGGAAAACAGTGTGGCAGGCTCTTATAAAGTGAAACATGCACACTTGCTATATGAACCAGCAATCTCATCCTGGGTGTTCACCCGCAGGAAACGAAAAGATATGTCCACACAAAGACCAGTATGGAAGCGTCTATAGCAACCTTACTCATAACTGCGAAAAACTGGAAACACCCAAATGATTCAGTGGGTGAACGGGTGTACACACTCTGGTTTATCTCTACAAGGGACCGCTGCTCAGCCACAGAACGGCATGAATTATTGACACAGGCCCCAGCACCAAGGAACATGAGGTGCGCTGTGCTTCGAGAAGGAAAGCAGGCACAGGAGACTAGAGTAGGATTCCATTTATATCATACTCGGAAAAAGACAAAAGTATAGAGACAGAAACCAGTGACCACCGGGAAGGGGATGAAGGAAGAGGCACTGGACTAGGACTGCCAGATAAAACACAGGTTGCACAGTTGAACGTGCTAAACCAGGCCACCACAGTAAAGGGACACAAGGGAGCTCTGTGATGGAGAGACTAAATCTTGCCTGTGGTGACGGTCTTAAGGGTGAATATATTTGTCACAGCTCATGGAATAGAAATTATGCCTCAATAAATTTAACTAAGAAAACGTTCTGCTGTAAAGAGAGGCACAAGTGGAAAAGGTTGTGTTGGTAGTTATGTGTGTGTGTATATGTGGAAACACTCTTAAAATGAACGTATTTTGTTGTATGTAAATTATACCCCAATAGGAGTTACCATTGTGGTGCAGTTGGCTAAGAACCCAACTGCAGCAGCTCAGATAGCTGTGATTTCCCGACCCGGTGCAGACCTGGTGTTGCCACATCTGCAGCTCAGATTCAGTCCCTGACCTAGGAACGTTCATGTGCAGCGAGTGTGGCCATAAAATGAAAAAAAAAAAAAAAAGGTACACCCCAACAAGACTTATTTTTTACAAAACTTTACTGGGGATAAAGAGACTCATTTCATAATGCTGCAAAATCCAACACACTGCAAAGATGTATAATTCTAAATATTCTAAACTGGAATACACCCAATAACAAGACCTCAAAATATGTAAGGCAAAATTGGCAGAGAAGAAATAGAAAAGCCACAACAGAGGGAGAGATTTTAATATGGGCCTGAATCTGTATCTGTCTTTTTCTGTTAAGTTGGAAGAGATATTCTTTCTTGTAAAGAACCATCTCCTCACCTGGAGGGGGGTGGTTCAGTCCCCCTCCCCCGCTGTCCCCGCTGACCCGCTGTCCCCGCTGTCCCCACTGTCCCCGCTGTCTCCACAAGAACCTGACCCCACTAATTTACCATGTCCCTCTTTTTCTTTTCTTTTCTTTTTTTTTTTTGGTCTTTTTAAGGCTGCACCCTTAGCATATAGAGGTTCCCGGGCTAGGGGTCGAATCAGAGCTGCAGCTGCCACCCTATACCACAGCCACAGCAATGCGGGATCCGAGGTGCGTCTTTGATGTACGCCACAGCTTGTGGCGATGCTGGATCCCCGACCCACTAAGCAAGGCGAGGGATCGAACCTGCATCCTCAGAGAGACAAAGTTGGGTCCTTAGCGCAATGAGTCACAGCAGGAACTTCAGTATTTGTCTCTTAACTGGAATGTTCAAACAGTTAGTAGTTATGGATTTGCATGTAACTATGTTCGGTGAAACTTTGGATTTATTTGGATTCACATCCACACCTTATCTAGTACTTTCTGTATGTCCCACTTCTGTGCTTCTTTGTCTTTCATGATTTCTTTCGGATTGTTTTTTAAAGAAATTATTCTGCTTCTCCCCTCTGCTAATTTATAACTTATGCACTGTGATTATCCTCTGCATTAAAACCTAGGTATCTTATCAGCGTCTAAAGAGATTGATATAAGACTCACAGAACTTAGAACTCCATTTATTTCTCTTCCGGTTTATGTAATCTTTGTCATGTATTTTAATTTGATGTGTTAAAATTATTGTGTTAGAGTGTTTATTTCCATTTATCCGGGTGTTTACGGCTTTCTTTTCTTATCATTTTTTCTTTTTCTCCCGCCCATGGTCACATTCCTTCTGCCTAAACAAATTTAACCTTAGTGAGGATTTGCTGTTGGTGAATTTTTTCAGCTTTTGTTTTGCCTGAAAATATCTATATCTCTCCTTCGCCCTTGAGACATATTTTCCTTAGATATAAAACTCATGATTGACGGTTATTTTCTCAGCACACTGAAGATGTCCTTTCATTGTCATCTTACTTCCATTGTTGCTGCTCACATGTCAGCTGCCAGTCTTACTGCTCCTCTTCTGAAGGTGGTAGGGCTTTTTTCTGGCAGCTTTTAGGAATGTTCTCATTGCCTTTTTTTTTTCTTTTTAAGGATGCACCTGAGGCATACGGAGATTCCCAGGCTAAGGGTCAAATCAGAACTACAGCTGTCAACACACAGCCACAGCAACTCGAAATCTGAGCTGCTTCTGCAACCTACACCACAACTCACGGCAATGCTGGATCCTTAACCACTGAGCGAGGCCAGGGATCAAACTTGTGTCTTCATGGATGCTAGTCAGATTCGTTAACTGCTGAGTCATGACGGGAACTCCCTTCTCATTGTTTCTGATGGTACTATGCTATACCTCAGAGTGAATTTCTTTTTCTTTATCTGCTCTTCCTTGGCCTGCCTCCCTTAATTCACAGTGGTGAAGCAGGACTAGAAACTGCAATGAAGAGTTCCATCCAAAAAGGAAATGAGGAAGGATACCAGGAGTTGGTGGTCCATCACCCTGACGATATCCTGCTGGGTGGGCAATGTGAGGTCCCTCTGCTCTTGATGGGACTCTGATTTTGCTACAAAAGGGGAGTCCTTTACCCAGGATGTCTTTTGAGAGACTGGATACACAAATCGACAATGGCCACGCCATATATGAGAATAGAACACTGACCCACAATCTGCATGAGCCACCTAGGAAACCAATCCCCTTATCCATGATCAAGAGCCCAGGAAGCCAGCCTGCTGTCAATCAGACCTGTCGGAAACCACTTTGATGTCTCTAGCAACAATGCAGGAAGCAAAACAATAGCTTTTGTAACAATCAGCCTAAAATGGCCAGGACTTGATTCTGAACTGCCAGCTTCCCTAATTTTTGTCCCTGTTTCTAATTTAGGACCAACAAGAGAAAGCCAAATATGCTCCCATGACCAGTTGCATGGAACACCCTGCTTCTCTTTAGCTCACTTCCTGCTCTTCAAGTCCACAACCTCCAGTTAGGGCACACCTGAGGTCTCCCCAACCCCCTTAAAACTCTCCCACTCTGCTAACTGCTTTTTCCCCCTTTCTTTTCTTTTTTCTTTTTTTTCTAGCTGTGGCATGCAGCAGCTTGATGTGGGATCTCAGTTCCTGGACCAGGGATTGAACCCGGGCCGTAGTGGTGAAAGCCCCAAATCCTAACCACTAGGTCACAGGAGTGGCCTTTATTTCCATGCTGTCTATCCACTTCTTTGATTACAAAAGTAGTGGCCCTCCTTGGGGACTAGACCTCCCCTCCACCACAGGCTCACCTCACCTGTACCTGCAAAAAGACAGCCCTCCACCCACCCACCTGTGTGGAGGGCCCCAGCTTGCTGGGTGCCTTCCCACAGGCCCCTAGAACAAAGAATCCCTCACCTCCCCTGCTATGGGTTTTCTACAGGCCAAGGCACTCCTCGAAAGGTCAGGTTGCCTGGAAGCCAGACCCTAAGGTGTGGATTCGTCTACAGGGGGTTGTCTGAGATGGGCTCTTGCAATCAACACCTCGGGGGAAGTGGAGAAGGCAAACTTGGACAAAGGAAGAGGCTGAAATGAGACAAAGTCACAGTGAAGCCTCAGCTTATCTTGTAGGGAACTCTGGAGCTGGGACCGGGGTCCTGGGCCTTTATACCCCGGCAGTGACCAGTGATTGAACGCGGCGGCCCCAGGAAGGGGCTGCGAACTTGAAGACGCTGCCTTCAGTGTCCAGGAGAGGGAGCCACTGAGAGCGGTCGGCTGCCCACACTCTGAGCAGCAGGTGGCAACCAGGGTCTCGGTCCTGGAGAACGGGTTCGGGGATCCAGCCAGCCGGACAGAGTCACTGCAGAGCCCCCAAACCCGACCTCTCCAGAAGCCCAGGCAACCGCGCTTTTGCTTTAGGAGAGAAAACAATGACAGCGCGAGAGGCTCCTGCAGAGTCAGAACAGGAGACTTTGAAAGAGAATGAAAGGGACCCCAAAGGAGAGAGGATAGATGATGGCGGCCTTCTGAGGTGAAAAAGACGTTGGCTTCCAACATGCAAAGTTTGAAAGAGGAGGCGAAAAGGGTGATAGCCCTTCTGAAAGTTCAGATGGCAGAGAACAAAGTTCCCGTGAAAACGGAGAATCCAGAGGGACGAGGAGATGGGGGTGAAGGACCCCGGGGGGCTCGGCGTGGCGACAGGACCTCCGGAGGAAGAAGGGGAGGCGAGGCAGGCGCAGTAACTGAAGAACCCGCAGAGTCCTGGCCCCTACCCGCCGGGAGGCCCGTCCCTGCTGCTGTCCCCGTGGCCACATCGGAAGTGTGGATGCGGATCCCGCCCTCCGGGGGAGCGCCCAGCTTCAGCAGCCCTCGCCCCAACCCACACCCCCACCCAGTCAAGTTTAAGGGCTGGCAGGTGGCTTTCATTTCAGGGTCCCAACAGCAAAGACTTTTTACATTTTTTTGTTTGTTTTTTAATTTGAAAAATATTTTCTCAAAGGATGGTTGATTTATGGTGTCATGTTAGTTTCAGGTACACACCAATGTGATTCAGTTAAACACACACGCATGTATACATGTATATATATATACACACACACTTATGCACGTGTATATGTATACTACGTACTTTTTTTTTCGACTTCTTTCCTTTAACGATTGTCACTAAATATCGAGTAGAGTTCCCTGTGCTCCACGGCAGGTCCTTGTCACTTATCTATTTCACCCGTACTGGAGTGTGTCCGGTAATCCCAGCCTCTCAGTTTAGCCCTTCCCCTCCCTTTGCTCCTGGTAACCAGGTTTGTTTCTATGTCTGTGAGCACAGGGTTTTATTTTTTTTTACTTTTTAAAATGTTTATTTGTTGCATTTTAGAGCCACATCTGCGGCATATGGAAGTTCCCAGGCTAGGGGCTGCATCGGAGCTGCAGCTGCCGGCCTACATCACAGCCACAACAACTCAGGATCCAAGGCGAGTCTGCGACCTGCAGCAACAGCTCACAGCCACAAACTTTGGGACCCGGTGCTCTAAGGCTGCTGGTCCCCTGGATCTTGCCCTTCTCCCTGGTCCCGCTTACCCCCTCCCCTGACTTCTCTGCATCCTTTGCCTCTGCTGTGAGCGTCAAGGGTCTATTTTGTTTTTGTTTTTGTTTTAATTTATTAATTTTTTTTTGCATTATAGCTGGTTTACAGATTTCTGTCAGATTTTCCAACTGCACCGCGTGGTGACCCAGTTACATGTACATATATGGATTTGTCACATCATTAAAGCACTAGTTATCCCCACTCCTTCCCACCCCTCCCCCACCCCTCCCCCGCCCCCTTGGCAACCACAAGTCTGTTCCCCAAGTTCGTGATTTTCTTTTCTGTTGAGATGTTCATTTGTGCAATGTTTTAGACTCCAGTTATAAGAGATTTCATATGACATCTGTCTTTCTCCTTCTGACTTGCTTCACTCAGTATGAGGGTTTCTAATTCCATCCATGTTGC
>PVHT021183668.1:1513160-1524576 GCA_004024745.2 Catagonus wagneri | reverse complement strand
GTGTATATATACCACATCTTCCTAATCCAGTCATCTGTCGATGGACATTTGGGTTGTTTCCATGTCTTGGCTATTGTGAATAGTGCTGCAGTGAACATGCGTGTGCAAGTGTCTTTCTCCAGGAAATTTTTGTCTGGATATATGCCCAAGAGTGGGATTGCAGGGTCATATGGTAATTCTATGTAGAGTTTTCTAAGGTACCTCCACACTGTCTTCCACAGTGGCTGCACCAGCTTACATTCCCACCAACAGTGCAGGAGGGTTCCCTTTTCTCCACACCCCCTCCAGCATTTGTTGTTTGTGGACTTGTTAATGATGGCCATTCTGACTGGTGTGCGGTGGTATCTCATGGTAGTTTTGATTTGCATTTCTCTAATTATCAAAGATGTTGAGCATTTTTTCATGTGCTTGTTGGCCATCTGTATATCTTCTTTGGAGAAATGTCTATTCAGGTCAAGGGTCTATTTTGAAACTCCAAAGCCAAGAATTAACTCTTTTCGAAAGACAAGTACCATGTGATATCACTTCTATGTGGAATCTAGAATATGGTGCAAATGAACCTATCACAGAACGGAAGCGGACTCACGGACACAGAGAACAGACTTGTGGTTGCCCCCCCCCCCGTGGGCGGGGGGAGGGAGTGGGATGGACGGGGAGCTTGGGCTTGGTAGATGCAAACTATGACATTTAGGATGGAGAAGCCATGAGGTCCTACGGTACAGCACAGGGAAGTCTATCCAATCTCTTGGGAGTGACCGTGATGGAAGATAATATGAGAAAAAGAGTATATATATGTATGTACTGGGTCACTTTGCTATACAGCAGAAATGGGCATAACCTTGTAAATCAATATTTATGCTCTACTTCAAAAAATAATACATCAATATTTTTTTTAACAACTCTTTGATTTGGTATCCAACCACCTGTGCCGGAGCTGGCGTGCACACCTCCCAGCCCTTGTCGTCTGCTCACCCCTCCCAGGACCTGCCCGACCGCCCAGTGGCTCGTGGGGAGCATGTGGGGAGAGCTAAACCCTCTTTATCTGGAAGCGGGGGAAGTCGTGGGTGGGGAGGCCCTCAGGCTTATCTTGCCTTCACAGAGCTCCAAAAAGAGTTTTGCAAGATTTAATGAGGTGGAAAAATGTCCTTATAATTAAACGCTCTTGGGGGAAAAAAAAAAGCAGGCACGTCCTCAGCCCGATGTCTCTGGCTTGACTCTACTCCCGTCTGGAATGTTCTTCCTCTGGGTGGGCTTTGAACCCGTCCGCCTTCCTTCTTAGTCTACCTTTTCGAGGACATCTTGCTGACTACCCGGTGTTCTCCTGCCCCAACCCTGTTCTGCATGTTATCATTTTTTGTAGTGCATTTGACGTATTGCACACGGCACCCTGGGACCTTCTCCACGCCACAGGTGCTGCCAAAAAAGAAAACAGTTAACGCTTTTAGGAATTCCCATTGTGGCTCAGCGGGTTAAGAACCTGAGAGTGTCCATGAGGATGTGAATTCAATTCTCGAACTTGCTCAGTGGGTTACGGATCAGGCCGTGAACTGTAGTGCAGGTCGCAGATGCGGCTTGGAACCCCCACTGCTGTGGCTGTGGTGGAGGCTGGCAGCCGTAGCTCTAATTCAACCCCTAGCCCAGAAACTTCTATATACCAGGGGTGCGGCTCTAAAAAAAAAAGAAAAAGAAAGAAGAAAAGACCGATGGGAATTCTCTGGTGGCTCAGTGGATTAAGGATCTGGCTTTGTCACTGCTGTGGCGTAGTTTCCACCCCTGGCCCAGGAAATTCTGAATACCCTGGGTGAATCCAAAAAATAGATAATAAAGATCAAAATAAAATGTGTAGTTAGTAAAAAGAATGAAAGCACCACAGCAGCTCTGATTCGACCCCTAGCCTAGGAACCTCCATATGCTGCAAGTGCAGCAAAAACAAAAACAAAAACAAACAAACAAACAAAAAAAGTAAACAGGTCCTCTGAAAACTGGTTAATTACTGGGGCAGGGAATATACAAGATAATCCTAGAGAGTCAGAAAGTAAGGAAATGCTATTTTTAAAAAAAGATACTCAAAATGATGGATGTACATCAATTGGACATAGAAGCCAGGGAGGAGGCCCCAGTGACCAAAGCTGGAGCAACTGCAGCAACAAAATAAATACTAATGATCTGTGATTATAGCCCAGAGAGTAAAACCAACATCCATGAGTCCATGTTGATATAAATAACTGAAAAAAAAAGCGAATAAATGGGGAACACTGTGACCTCGTTCCTTAGGCCTCATCATTTCCTCCCTCCCACATATTGGGTGTTTCTATTATTTCGTACAGTAATTTGTTTCCATTTAAGCAAATAGCTCCCATTTTCTTTGCTGGCCATTCCCTCTTGTAACTCAGATCTTGTTTCCCACTGAAGAACATTTTCTTTTCTTTTTTTTCTTTTCTTTTTTCTTTTTTGCTTTCTAGAGCCGCACCCGCGGCATATGGAGTTTCCCAGGCTAGGGGTTTAATCCGAGCTGTAGCCACCGGCCTACACCACAGCCACAGCAACACTGGATCCTTAACCCACTGAGCAAGGCCAGGGATCGAACCCACAACCTCATGGTTCCTAGTCAGATCCGTTAACCACTGAGCCACTACAGGAACTCCCAAGGTTCTGGCTTCTATCACCGACCTCCTCCTCCCGGCACCTGCCAGGAAGACCAGCTTGGGAGCCCTCTGGATCCTGGGAGTAAGATTTTCTGTTTGCTGCCAGGTTCTCCTCATCGCCAGCACAGCCAGGCAGCTCCCGTTACCCTCACCGGCACCAATTAGGAAACTGAGGTCCTCAAGGGGCCCTTCTCCACGCAGCTCCGTTTGGACAGGAGCTGTCTTCCCGGAGCACCCGGAAGAGCCGGGCAGGCCAGGACACTGCTGCCCCCTCGTGGCCGCACGGATCACTGCAGACCGGAGCGAGCGGGGACGTTGCCCGAGCCACGCTGGCCCTCGAGGGCCCCCCCACCCCCGCGCTCCCCGCTTCCCCGGCCCCCAGGGCATGGTGGGAGGAGAAATAACAAGGTCTGCAGCTCCACCCTTTGCCCGCTGAGGGAACTCAGTCAAGTTACCGGAGCTGCCCTGCCTCGGTTTTCCCCTCTGCGGAATGACGTAGTGGGTTCTTCCCTGAAGAGCTGTTAGGAGGGTTTCACCAGCAGGCAGGGGCTGGGTGGGGCTCCTGGAGAACCTAGAACTCGGGGCTGGGAAGGACTTGCCCTGCAGCCTCCGGCCCAGAGAGCGCAGCGGGAAGCCCACGGTGTGCCCGAGGCGTGCCCCTTCCTGCGGGGAGCAAACAGCGCTGGCACAGAGTCTGCAGCCGTTTGTTGACCGGGAGGTAGGGACTGCACATCAAAGGCGCCGCAGAGCCTGTCCCCACCTGCCACAGTGATCTTTGGTCAGAGAATCACCCACAAGCGGGGCAGGACATGTGATCCTGGCCCGGAGCGGCTCCCACCCTTGCTGCTACACCTAGTGGGGGCCTGGGTCCGTCCGGCCGCTTTGTGAGGATCCTTGCTGCCCAACGCGCCTGCGTGGACATCTTCAGGCTCCATGCCGGGCCCAGCGATCCTGGGGGTCCAGGCAGCTGAGAAGCCCCACCCACTCCCACCGGAGCCTGGGGGCTGCTGCTGCTTCTAAGACCCCGGAGGGAGGGGGAGGGGCCTTCTTGGGACCCGAGGCCCCCACCCCCACCCCGGGCACCCTCGTTCACCACCTCCAGGCAAAGCCTCCTGTCCTGGGGGCCTCCCATGCTTCCGTCTAGAATCCAGAATCACAGCTTCCGCAGAGGGTCAGATCCTGCACAAAGTTCCACCAGAGCAGAGCTCTCGTTTGGGGGAACCGCTGGGTGGGTCCTTGGCCCTGCAGTCTGCCTGCCTCCCGGTCCCCTTCCCGACCCCCTCAAAGCAGGCCCTCCCGGCCCCAGTGCTGGGAGTCACTGTCCTCGCACACAGCAGCCTCCCACGGACAGCATCCGGCCCCTTGGCCCTTTGCAAGGCCCAGCTCACCTCCTTCACCCCATCTGCTAGAAGGGACCCTGGAGAGGAGAGGACGCCTCTGTGGCAGTTACTCTCCCCTCCCCCCTTCCGCCCCAGCCCTGAAAGGTGAGCCTATAGACACGTGGCAGCCAGACCCAGAAACCCAGGGGCCGGAGCACTGTGACCACCCCAGAGGGACTGTGCCCGGCCTCGGGGAGGGAAGAGGTGCCAGCGGGAGAGGAGGCTCCGACTTTGGAACCTGGCAGGAGCCATAAAGGATTTGTGATGAGTGGGGCCGCTGTCAGATGGGTAGTCTGGCCCCCCTGAGGGTCAGAGCACAGCGGTGGGAGACCCGGGGCTGAAGCTACCCTGGAGATGGAGAAAAGTGGGCTGTGTCTGAAGCAGGGGGAGTGTGTGAGCTGCAGGGACAGAGGCTGGGGCGGAGGAGCTTGGGGGGGCTGGAGGCAGGAGGAGGGGCTGTGTGTAGCCGCGAGGTGCAGCAGGAGTGCCCCCCCCCCCCGTGCCGCTGGCTACAGGAGGGTCATCGCAGCCGCAGGACTGAATGAGCAGGTGGTGAGGCCAGGAGGCAGCGGGTGTAGATGGGAGATTGGAGAGGCTTGGCTGCTGACGGGAACGAGAGGAAAGAGGGGAGGGCAGTTTTTGTGGTGTTTTCTCAAGAACGGAGCATCTTGCTCTTGTTCACAGGCTGGGCGGCGGGGCTGGGAGAGGGGGCACGAGCTGGCCTGGGGCCAGGTGGGAGGGGTCCCTGCAGGGGGCGAGGACCCGGGGAAGGAGAGGTGGACAGTGCAAGGGAGGGGATTAGCCCGGCAGGAGGAGGACTGCAGTGGAGCCAGGAGGCTGGGTTCGAATTCCAGCCTGGCCACGCCAGCTGCCTGATCTTGGGCAGGTGCCGTGCCTCTGAGCCGTTGGCTCTCTTTTGAGGGGTGGAGTTCCGGTGGGACTTTGTGTCTCCATTTCATCTGACACTGAAGGTCTAAAAGAGAACCATAAGTGCCAGCCTTCCTGGGGCTCCAGGCTTTAGGGGACCCCCGATTTTGCCCCTCCAGCCTGCCCATTCCCCGTAGGGGACAGGCTCCCTGCTCTGTGTCCGGACAGCACAGAGCCCAAGTCCAGGCTGTACGGACGCCCCCCCAACCTCCGCCGCCACCGTCCTCCCCCCGCAGCCCCGCCTTGGGTGACAGACCAGGGAGATCCTAGGCAGGGTCTCTTGTCACTTTGCTCTAACACGGAAGCGTCCAAAGTTCCACGTGGCACTAGCTTCCCAGCGTTGTGACTGTGTATTTGTCTAGAGGGAAAGAACACTCTTTGTTCCGCCGCCTGTGGGCTGATTTATAATTTTCGTGTTTGTTTTTTATGGTGACCACACACAGTTTTATTTGCTCTGTTCAAAATCTGTTAAGGTTTTGCCACATTTGCTAAAAATAGAAATATCAAAAGTATGTCACGGACAGTGTGAAGTGTCTCCATTAAATAGATTCAGAGAAATCTCCTGGAGTTCCCGCTGTGGTGCAGTGGGTTAATGACCCAGCTTGTCTCTGTGGAGGTACGGATTCAATCCCTGGCCCAGGAATCTCCATATGCCGTGGGTGCGGCTGAAAAAGAGAGAGAGAGAGAGAGAGAGAGAGAGAGAGAGAGAGAGAGAGAGAGAGAGGGAGAGGGAGACGGAGAGAAATTGCCTAAGAAATTTCTCTTACAAAATCAAAATGTTTTGTTGCATCTAAAAATTTTACTCAGGGATTTCCCGTCGTGGCTCAGTGGTTAATGAATCTGACTAGGAACCATGAGGTTGCAGGTTCGATTCCTGGCCTCACTCAGTGGGTTAAGGATCCAGTGTTGCCGTGAGCTGTGGTGTAGGTTGCAGACGTGGCTTGGATATGGCGTAGGCCCGTGGCCACATTTCTGATTAGACCCCTAGCCTGGGAACCTCCATATGCCATGAGTGCGGCCCTAGAAAAAGGCAAAAAGACAAAAAAATAAAAATAAATATTATTTAAAATTCTTAGAGTTCCTGTTGTGGCTCAGTAGTAACAAACTTGACTGGTATCCATGAGGACGTGGGTTCGATCCCTGGCCTCGCTCAGTGAGTTAAGGATCCGGTGTGGCCGCGAGCTGTGGTGTAGGTGGTAGATATCTCAGATCAGGCGTCGCTGTGGCTGTGGGGTAGGCCACTGGCTGCAGCTTCAATTCGACCCCTGGTCTGGGAACTTCCATATGCTGTGGGTGCGGCCTTAAAAAGCCAACAAAATAAATAAAAAAATATTACTCAGAATTCTTACTATCATCAGAGTTTTTCCCTAGCAGGAGAGGATCAGTCAGGATGTCTCTTTCCTCCCTCTCTCTTTCCTTTATTGATTTATTTATTTTTGGCCGCGCTGCTCCTGCAGCTTGTGGAAGTTCCTGGGCTGGGGACTGGGACTGAACTGAACCTGCACTATAGTAGCAGTGACACAGCCGCGGCAGTTAAGCACTGATCCTTAATCCGCTGAGCCACCAGGGAACTCCTATTTTGTCTCTTTTTTTTTTCCAGAAAAATCCTTTCATTTTTTTTAATGGCATTAATGTGTTGAGAATGTTTTATAATTTTATTTTTTTTATTTTAATGATTTTTATTTAAAAAAAAAACAGTATAGCTGGTTTTCAGTGTGCTGTCAATTTTCTACTGTACAGCAAGGTGACCCAGTCACACACACATATATACTTTTTTCTTTGGTCTTTTCTAGGGCTTTAAAGTATAAAGAACACTTTTACAAGTCTTCTCCTATTTGAGCTTCATACTGGCTCCGAGAGGTCAGAAGTCGGGGTGATGGAGAGGGTACAGAGAAAAGGGAACCCTCTCACACTGTTGGTGGAAAAGTAATTCGGTACAACCACTATGGAAAATAGTATGGAGGTGCCTCAAAAAACTAAAAATAGAACTACTGTACAATCCAGCAATCCCACTCCTGGGCATCTCTCCAGAGAAAACCATAATTTGAAAAGATAGATACATGCCCCCCAGTGTTCATTGCAGCACAGTTTACAACAGCCAAGACATGGGAGCAACCTAAATGTCCATGGACGGAGGGATGGATAAAGACGATGTGGCACACATGCATAGTGGAATATTACTCGGTCATAAAAAAGAATGAAATAATACCATTTGCAGCAGCATGGATGGACCTAGAGGTGATCGTACTAAGTGAAGTTAGTGAAAGACAAATAGCAGATGATATCACTTACATGTGGAGGCTACAAAAGGATACAAATGAACCTATTTGCAGAACAGACACAGACTCATCCACTTTGAAAGAAAACTTACCGTTACCTGGGAGTTCCTGTCCTGGCTCAGTGGTTAATGAATCTGACTAGGAACCATGAGGTTTTGGGTTCGATCCCTGGCCTCGCTCAGCAGATTAAGGATCCGGCATTGCCATGAGCTGTGGTGTAGGTCGCACATGCGGCTCGGATCCCGTGTTGCTGTGGCTGTGGTGCAGGCCGGCGGCTACAGCTCCTGTTAGACCCCTAGCCTGGGAACCTCTCCATATGCCGCAGGTGCAGCCCTAGAAAAGGCAAAAAGACCAAAAAACAAAACAAAACAAAAAAACCCCAGAAAAACAAAAAAACTACGGTTACCAAGAAAACATATAGGGGAGGGCTGAACCCGGGGTCTGGGACTGGCATATGCACACTGTGGTCTGGGGAATGACGGGCCATTGAGGACCTGCTGTGTAGCAGAGGGAACTCCGCACAGGGTTCTGTGATAATCTGTGTGGGAAAAGCATCTGAAAAAGAATTACTGTATGTAGGGATAACTTCATCACCTTGTTGTTCAGAAATTATTCCAACATTGTAAATCAACTGTACTCCGATAAAACTTTTTTTCTTTTCTTTTGCTTTTTAGGGCTGTACCCGTGGTATATGGAGGTTCCCAGGCAACGCCGGATCCTTAACCCCCTGAGTGAGGCCAGGGATCGTACCTGCAACCTCATGGTTCCTAGTCAGATGCGTTTCCGCTGTGCCGCAACGGGAACTCCAAAACATTTTTTAAAGTGGCTGAAAATAAATAAAGCTAAAAGAAAAAAAAAGTTGAGCCGATGTTATCATTCCCATTTTATGAATGAGGAAACTGAGGCTCAGAGAGGCAGTGTTGAGCCTGTGTGCCTCACACCCCAGCTATCTCCATGGAAACCATGGCCCACCGCCAAGGAAGCCTGGCACTGCCTACCACCGCACACCAGTGGCAGCTCTCCCTGGCCTGCTCCTGGTGCCCGATGCTGGGCGGTGATGCCAGGGCAGGGAGGGGCCCACGGGGGTCTGAAGGAGAGCCAGCCGGCGGACGTTCCCACCGAGATCCTCCCGAGAGCCCGGAAATGCCGGAACCCAGGGCACACCTCTGACCACAGCGGCCAGGCCTGCCGGGTGGGAAGGTTCACGTGCCCAGAATAACTCTCCAGAGTCAGCATGTTCCAGCTCGAGAGGGAAACCAAAAAGGCACTTCCCCCAAGCGGCACAGGCCTAAGTCATCCTCTGATGGGCCCAGACCCCGGTTGAGCCCCTGTCCCCAGAAAGAAGTAGGCCTGACAGGTGCTCGTCCCCGGTCCTTCACTGGGATGGAACCCGCGTCGGCGCAGTTAATTCACAGTGAACACTCCCCAGTGCGAGGCCTGAGAGAAGTCTGGTGGCGCGCTGGGCTGTGACAAGCAGCCTTCTGGGGAAGTGGAAGCTTAGCACCTTCTCCGGCTGCTTCCTCCATTAGTGAAGAGTCTAAAAAGTACTGTCCTTCGGAGGGTGGAATCCTGGACCCAGAGGGATTTGATCTCACTGTTCTTGGCAGACAACTTTCTCAAAGCTCTGATCAGGTCGGGCCACCTAGGCGGAGGCTCTGAAACTTGTGATCCGGTCCTCTCCCTCTCAGGGGGTCTCTGGTGGCCCCTCCACGACGGACATCCCAAGGGTTGGCGCAGGAAACGCCAGGCACCCCAGGAGCTGCTGCCAGCCTCTGCCATCCATCCTCTGAGTTAAGTGGCCTCTTCTATATTTACCGAGTTTTCCCACTCTGAGAATCAAGCTTGCTCTCTCCCTCTTTGAGAGCAAAAAATCTCAGTGTCTTTACATTCTTGGTTCATTTTCCTTTTGGTGTTTTGTGTCACAGGGCACAGGGTCTTCATCTTCTCCACATCCCTTCTCAGATTTAGAACCTTGACTTGAACTTTGGACCCACTGTTGTAATAAGCATCCTCAGCGGAGTCCCTCTGATGGGCCAGCCTGGGCCCCCATCCTCTCATCCCCACTGCCGGAGCCCTTAGTGAGTCCCATTAGGTCTTCCTAAAGCATCCCGAACCCGGCCCCTTCCGGCCATTTGTGATCCCCCACCCCCTGCCCCTGCGAGCTGCTGTCTCTCCTGGCTGCTGCCACGGTACACACCTGCTGACCGGCTGGTCACCTGCAAACTCCCTTCCTAACAAGTTTGTTCCCTCACAGTAGCCAAAGCTTTCCCTTTATAAATGTACACAGTGTCTTTTTAGCTCATTCATTCAACGAGTATTTATTGAACGCCCACTATGTGCCAGGCCCTTGTGTGGACTCTGGAGGTATAACGCATGGAACAAAGCAAGCGAAAGTCTCTGTTCTTGGGGAGCATGCATTCTTTTTTTTTTTTAGGGCCACACCCACGGCATATGGAGGGTCCCAGGCTAGGGGTTAAATAGGAGCTGCAGCTGCTGGCCTACACCACAGCCACAGCAACAGGGGAGCTGAGCTGCATCTGCAACCTACACCACAGGTCAGGGCAACACTGGATCCTTAACTCACTGAGCGAGGCCAGGGATCGAATCTGCATCCTCATGGATACTAGCCAGGTTCCTTTCGGCTGCACCACAATGGGAACTCCTATTTATTGATTTAATAATAAAAAAATTTATTCTGGAGTTCCTACTTGTGGTACAGCAGAAACAAATCCGACTAGCATCTATGAGGATGTGGGTTTAATTCCTGGCCTTGCTCAGTGGGTCAGAGATCCAGCACTGCTGTGAGCTGTGGTGTTAAGTCGTAGATGCTGCTCAGATCCCACGTTGCTGTGGCTATGGTGTAGGCCGGCAGCTGTAGCTCCGATTCAATCCTCAGCCTGGGAACTTCCATATGCTGCGGGTGCAGCCCTAAAAAGCAAATAATAATAATAATAATAATAATAATAAAATTAAAAAATAAAAAAAATTTGTGGAACTGTAGTTGATTCAGAATGTTGTGTTAATTTCTGCTGTGCATTGGTTCTATTCTGGCTGCTGTGGGAGCCATGGCAGGCTCTTGAGCAGAGAAGGGATGTGAGCTGACTTGTTTTGACAGGCTCACCCTGGCTGCTGCGAACTGAGGCCGAAGGGGCTGAGGATGGAAGCAGGAGACCCGTGGGGGGTTGAGGTGCGACCCAAGCCGGGGTGATGGGATCGGAGGTATGTGAAGTCTTAAGAGTTTGCCTCCGGGAGTTCCTGTCGTGGCTCACTGGTTAACGAATCCGACTAAGAACCGTGAGGTTGCAGGTTCGATCCCTGGCCTCGCTCAGTGGGTTAAGGATCCGGCGTTGCCGTGAGCTGTGGTGTAGGCTGGAAGCTATAGCTCCTGTTAGACCCCTAGCTTGGGAACCTCCATATGCCGCGGGTGCGGCTCTAGATAAAAAGGCAAAAAGACCAGAAAAAAAGAGTTTGCCTCCGTTCTGAACGTAGAGTGTAGAGAACGTGCAGCTGGGGCTGGGCAGAGGGTTGAGAGAGAGGACACAGCAAGGCTTGGGCTACTTGAACTCCTAAATGGCTTCCCATTGTCTTGGGATAAATTCGGGGCTCCTTTTCCAGGTCTGACATGCTCCGGCCCCGGCTGGCGACTCTCGCTGCTCCGTCTGCCTTTGCCTGCTCTTTGAGGGCGTAGCTCAAGTGTCCCTGCCTCCCTAAGTCAGAATTCGCCAGACACTGCTGTCCAACACCCTTAATTTTTCATGGCATTCCTCAAGGTTAACGATGTGTTGGTTGGTTGGTTTCGGTTTTAAATTTATCTATTTTCTTGTTTTTGTTTGTCTCCTTCCCTAGGATATATAAATCTCACAGGACAGAGACAGCCTGCCTGACCTCTAGCTCTGTCCTATAAGGTGTCACACGCACATGAAGAACGCATGTGCCCGTGGACTGGGCTGGTCTTAGGAGTTACCATTATTGCTCCGGGCACCTGCAAGGTAAGCATCGCTCCCCCTATTTTATAAGGAAGGAGAGTGTCCGGGCAGAGGTTAACCTGAACCTGTCCAAGGGCACACCTGATTCTAGGAAGCAGCAGAACCAGAGTCAGAGCTTGCGCTGGCCCTTTCCAGCCCTTCCTGTGCCGGGAGGGTTCAGTAGCTGAGCCTGAAGCTCAGGGGGGCACAGAGAGGCGGGT